>JALBCR010003720.1:0-66008 GCA_030710515.1 Abscondita cerata | reverse complement strand
AATATTACAGACATACAATTTTAAAGTACAAAGAGAGAAAAATGGTAAACCTCTAGGCGAAGTTCAGTACTTTCGTCTGTTGACTGCCACTTAACTCAGTTTAATTTAAGCATGATCAGCAAAAATACTGAGAGGAACGAAAAGAACGAATTTCTAAGCACAATATATCATCAGTATTTTTTATAATGAACAATTGTACATTGTTTGTTGTTTAAATAATAATTTTTGGCATAAAACTGTTTTGTTTAGGTATAGTTTAAACGATTGTTTATTTATAACACTGCATCTCGCTGTATTGGGACCAAAGACTATTAAGTCTGATTTTAAGTTGCTTAATTTTAAGTTGTGGGATTCTAATAGAAATCTATTAATTTGTTCTAGATCATAATTGATTTTCGAGATTGCATCCTCAGATTCATGCTAATAAAAGCTGAGTAGTAAAGCTGAGATCATCCGCGTAGAAATGATATTGGCAATGCTTTATATAATCTGGCAGCGATGAGGTGTATAGAGAAAATAGAAGCGGACCCAGTATGGAACCCTGGGGAACTTCTGTGTCCAAGTATTGAGCGTCAGATAATTTATCGTTGATTTGCACACGTTGTTCCCTTCTATGTAAATAAGATTTTAAAAAGTTTAAGCTTACAGGATCCAAACCTATTGATTTTAGCTTGCTGATGAGAATTTTGTGATTTAGAGTGTCGAAGCTTACTAAAGTCTAATAAAATTAAAACAGTAATTTTTCCTCAATCTGTACTTGTCACAATATCGTCTATACCTTATTTAATGCAGTTTCACAGCTGAAGCCCTTGCGAAACCAGATTGCGTGGTAGGTAGAATTTTATGCTATCACAGAAATACCTTAACTGATTCTTTCTAATATTTTTGATAAAATAGGTAGTAAGTTATAGGTCTTAGATCCTTGTAATGTAAGGGCGTGATATTTTGAGATAGGATTGATAATTGCCACTTTCCAAGGATCAGAAAAAACCTTTCAATGTAAGTGTTTACTAAATGTAAAATAAACAATTTAATCATTTCAATGCTCAATCCGTCATACCCAGTGGACTTAGTATTAATGTTCTTCTACATTTGCCAAAGAAAAAGAAAACACATATTGTGGTTTGGTAGATAAATATTCTTCTACTGTTTTAGTCAGTAGTTCCGAGGTGATGATGCAGGAAGAGATGTAACAAAATAAGAATTTATTGCTTCAACATTCTGTAAGTGAGATGGCACTACAGGATTGGGGGTATAACATTAACAGTTTTTAAAGCTTTCCATATTACTCGAAAGTTTTGTAAGACATTTTGAGTTTAAGTACATTTTCTTTTTCTTTAATAGCTAAATTAACCGTATTTCGCAATATTTTATAGAAATCTTGTCTTGTTCTAGTTTTGTGTTTTGATACTTAAAAAATGCTTTATCGCGTATTTTCTGCATTCTTCTATTTGCACGTTAACCACGGAGCAAATGGTTTTGTAAAGCGTTTTGTGTCAAGTGGCATATGGTCATCAAAAATATTACCCAAAATGTGATTCATAAATGTACACTCATGAAATTTAAAACTTGGACACCACAATTTCTGTAAACAAAAGTTTGCACATTGTGAAGGGCTTAAGGGTATCATTTACAATTCTAACAGCAGGTAGTCTCAGCAGGGGTTATCTTATAGAAGGACTGTAGAATGAATCATTACACTAAGCACGTTTTAGAAAATAGGTAATTTACGTTGCTTACTTAATTTTTCTTTAAAGAATATATTTGAAGGTATCGCTAATTAAACACCATAGCTCGATTAATTATCGAATCAAAATTTTGTTTAGGAAATGTTTACAAAATAAAATTAGAAATAATTTTGATTTAAAAACGTCTACAAGCAATAACTTTTAAATTAAATCAAAAACTAAACATGGTTATTTGGGTTGACTGATTATTACTTATTTTTAAATAAATCTAACCTACTAATTATTGTAAGTTATTAAAAAATCATTAAACTCTCTATTCATAATATTTAGTCCTTACAAAATGTATATTTTATGACGTTTCATTTTTTCTGTAGTTAATATAAAAAGTGAAAATAAAAACTAAGGCAATTCTTATTGTCAACGTATATATTTAGTTTTTGACAAGAATTTATTACATAATTATAATTAAGATACCAAGTTATAGTTTAAAATTAAATGAAAACTTTTTTTAAATAAAGGTATTACTATATAAATAAATATAAGAAATCAATAATGGGTGTGACCTCCATTATTATTGATACATTCTTGGAGGCGTCTGCTCATTGACGCTATCAAGGTATCAATATAATTAATATTAATCGTTTCCCATGCGGTATCAATGGCTGCAATTAGTGCATTACGGTTTACTGGTATAAAATTTGGCCCTTGTTGTCTTCGGATAACAGCAAGTATTCGAGCCCAAACATTTTCGATAATGTTAAAATCTGGGCTTTTGCTGGCCAGGGTAACAGCTCCAAGTTATTTTCTCGTATCCGAGCGGTATGTAAGTAGTTACATAGTCGATCCTTCTTGATGAATTATAGCCAAATATAACAGTTGGCAAGCATAAAAATTTCTGAATCGCCAGTAAAGTACGCAAGTGGGTTGTACAATAGCAAACAAACACTGAGAATCACCTCCTGGTATCTAAACCAGGCGATTCAAAATTTTTATACTTGTCAACTGTTATGTTGGCTATAATTATTGAAGGATCGATCATGTAATCAAGCTTTACATACCTGTCGGCAAAAGTTGTTTATATATATATATATATATATATATATATATATATATATATATTTGTAATAAAAATCTTTGGGGTTTAAACACGTGTAATAAATATAAAAATTACAACGTTTCGCCACGCTAACACGCAGCTTTTTCAAGTAATTAATAAATAACAATCTTAGTTTCTATGCGATTTTGACCTTGAACGTGTCGTTGGACCGGAGTAACCAATAGCATTACGTATCGGTATCATGGTAATGTTGTTTTGCATATTTTGTTGTTCTATTTGTTGGATATTTGGGGATCTTCTATCCTGAGGTAAAGTTAATAACGGTTTCAAGCAGTTAGGTAAACCTTTTCCATCATCTCGTTTATTAATGCAACTAGGACGTCTTTCTATCTCGATTTGTTCTCTAATGAGGCGGTTACATAAATATTTTTCTCTTCCTAGCATTCTTGTATTTTCAAAATCGATTTTATGTCCTGTTTGGTGATGATGTTCAGCTAGAGAATAAGTTAAACATCCTTTTCGGACTGCTAGTTTGTGTTCTTCTTCTCGCAGAAATACGTCGATTGGTTTGTCCAACGTAAGAGATGTTACATCCTCCGCAAGGAATTTCGTAAATGCCTTGATCTTCTAAAGGAATAATATCTTTAGGGAACGGAGGAAAGACTTAACTTTATTAACAGGTACAGAAACTACTCGTATGTTGTGTTTCTTTAGAATGTTACTTATCTTCTCTGTAGTACCTTTGAAGTACGGGATTGATACAGTAAACGTACTCTTATCGTTAACTTCGTTGTCACTTCTTTGTTTCATCCTTTTGCTTTCATAACATGATGACGTGAAAACCATTTTGTTTAAAAGCTTGATTCAGAAGATTCATTTCTTCGTGTATATGCTCTGTCTGTTAGTCTAGCAGATCTAATTAATAAGGTTTTAAAACAGAATTTAAATGTTGTGGATGATGATGTGAATTAGCATGTAGGTATCTATTGGTATGAGTTTGTTTTCTATACACTGTATGTCCTAAACTTCCGTCTGGTTTCCTAATTAGTAACACGTCAAGAAAAGGTAGTTTTCCGTTAACTTCTTACTGGTAGTAAATTTAATTTGTGGATGAATATTATTTAAATAATTTAAAAGCTAGTAATGCTTCATTACCATGTGGCCATATGGAGAAGATATCATCAACATATCGTAACCAAAGTTCTGGTTTGTTGGAAGATTCTTGAATTGCATTTGTTTCAAAGTTATCCATAAATAAATTAGCAATTGCAGGTGAGATAGGTGATCCCATTGGTGCTCCTTTAGTTTGTTTATATTTTAGAGTCGTATAAGAAGTATGTGTTGGTTAAACAATGTTTAGTTAAACGAACAACATCAGGTGTTAACATATGTTTGTTTGCTAGAATATTAAGAGTCTCTTCTATTGGAACTTTAGTAAACAAGGACTCAACGTCAAAGCTGACCATGATATCTGTAGGTTTTAATTTACGACCTCTAATAATATCTATAAAATGTGTTGAATTTTAATATAAGAACTTGAGGATTCAACAAAAGGTTGTAATATTTAGCAACATATCCAGCTAACTTTTGTGTTGGTGAATCTATACTACTAACAATAGGTCTAAGTGGTACTCCATTTTATGAATTTTAGGTAATCCATAAAATTTTGGACATTTAGAAGACTTTTCTGGTATTAATTTTGAATTTCCTTATCGAGTATACATTCCTTAATTACAGCTTTAGTAGTTTTTTCGAGATACGTTGTAGGATCAGAGTTTATAATTTTGTAAATAGGATCTTGTAACAATGTTTCGATTTTTGATTTATAATCTTCAGTATCCATTATTACAGTTGCATTTCCTTTGTCAGCAGGTAGCACAACAATAGAATTATCTCCTTTTAGTTCTTTTAACGCTTTCAATTCCTTGTAAGTGACGTTGCGTTTCGAAGCTTAGATTTCTTCAGAACATGAGAAACTTCTTGTCGTACCGTTTCTGCTTCAACGTTCTCAAAATCTTGACTGCTGCTTCAACCTTTGTTATGATCTCTTCTACTGGAATACGAGAAGGAACAACAGCAAAATTGAAACCTTTACTAAGAATACCACAGAATGTTCGTCTAATTTTTGCTTGAAATATTGTGAACTACATTACGAACATCAGTGTCATTCCTGTTATTCCAATTTTGAACTTTTTGACTGAGACAATCAAATTTCTTCAAGTGGCGGGCAGTTTTTAGTTCTTTAATTTTTGTGATTGTAATTCAGCCAATTTATCTATGCTTCTCCATATTACAGGAAGAATAGTGTTAGAAAGATCTAAATGAATTGATAGTAATTTGTACTTACGTTAGATAGATTTCTTCTGACATCTGAAATCATATTTTCGACTAACGCTAACCCGGTTCGATGTAAGATCCTTTTGTTTTAGAAGAATTGGTGTGAAATTTAATCTACAACATTTAGGTATAATATTTTGTCACGTATTATCTACATAGAAATAAACCACATAGTAATGTCATCACTTTCTTTTATTCTAATACCAAGAGAAAAGTCTTCTAAATGTCCAAAATTTTATGGATTACCTAAAATTCATAAAAATGAAATTAATTTCCTAGACCTATTGTTAGTAGTATTAGATTCACCAAACACAAAAGTTAGCTGGATATGTTGCTAAAATATTACAACCTTGTTGAACTGCCTCTATATTAAAATTCAACACATTTTATAGATATTAATAGAGGTCAGAATTAAAACCTACAGATATCATGGTCAGCTTTGACGTTGAGTCCTTGTTTACTAAAGTTCCAATAGAAGAGACTCTTAATATTCTTAGCAACAAACATATAACACTCTGATGTTGTTCGCTTAACTAAACATTGTTTAACCAACACATACTTCTTATACGATTATCTAAAAATATAAACAAACTAAAGGGAGAATTCAATGGGATCACCTCATCTCACCTGCAATTGCTAATTTATTTATGGATAACTTTGAAACAAATGCACCAAGAATCTTCCAACAAACCAGAACTTTGGTTACGATATGTTGATGATATTTTCTCCATATGGCCACATGGTGATGAAGCATTACTAGCTTTTTTAAATTATTTAAATAATATTCATCCACAAATTAAATTTACTACCGAAGTAGAAGAAAGAAGAACATCTAAATAAACCATATTCATCTATAAAGATAGTTTACTTTTGAATTTTTAAAATTGTTGGAGAAAGAGGCGAAATTAAGCCATTGCAATATACTGTTGTTCAGGTCACTGTAACGATATCCGTTAATTATAAACCTTCAGCAATAAATTAACGAAATTCAGCTGTTAAATACAATTAATCAACAAACGTCAACTTGAAAAATTTCTGTGTTGAATATAAATTACATTTTTAAAAATTTGGGCCTTTTACAGACACCACGTCTCACAAAACGTGCATATTAGTTTGTCTTTAATAAGAAATCAGACAAAGATATCCAGTTCAATACCACTTTAGGTTAAGATATACTTAGTAGTGACTTGCAAGCCTGCTGAAATGCCAACTTAATGGAGCGAACATTTAAATATGGAAATTGAATTAAAGTGAAGAGGTCATAACAAACATTATTAATTTTGTAGATAATAGTAAAAATGGTTATTTAAAATTACATTTACCAAAGATTTGACATTTTGAGTTATGCGAAGGATTTCAAAGTGCCATAAACTTTGTCAACTTTAACACTGCAAAATTTATTATCGTTTGCAAAATTTAACATTATCGCAATTGTTCACATGTTATGGGTGAGAGTGATTCTCATTACCAGTTTTGAAAGCGTTATTGTGCAGTAACAAGTGTTTTGCCGCGATCGTTAAAATTTTCCTACCCACAGTTAGTCTGCCTGCGAGACGCGATCACGGTTACATTTAACCACATTTATCATGTCAATGTTCAGCTTATAGTTAATTGAGGGCGGTTAATGGTTAATGAAGTTGTTCATGTATGAATTTAGTAAAGTTCTTGGATTTGGTGAAGTCGAGAGAGATTGCAGGAATATCTTGAAGTACGAGAGGCGTTGATCAAGATTTTTTGATTTACATTTGCGGAACAGACAAAATTGTGTTCTGCTAGAGCCACGTGAAATTGCTGGTCACTCTGATTGTGCCTTTGTTGGGAATATTGAACAACGATGAAGCAGTTACGAAAGCCGTTAATTTATGAGTTTAACGGATGACATGTCGGTAGTCAATGATCGTGTTTATATAGTTTATAATTTTCATGGATCATGTTCCAGAAACTCGTGAGAACCACCAATTCTCTGGATCTCGCCAATTTCTAGACATGATTATGGCCTCTTCTACAAAATTTATAGAAAGCCTACTACCACTGATCATTTGATACCATTTTATTCCTTTCATCCGTTAAACCATAAATTAGCGGCTTTTCGTGCCTTTTTCCATCGATTGTTCAATATTCCCCTTAATAAGAATGACTTTAATCAAGAATTGTTAACAATTTTTACATTGCGAATTCTAATAATTACCCCTTTAAGTTAATTTTTAATCTATTCCACAAATGTAAATCAAAAATAATCTTAGGTCTCTAACGACACTTTCCCATTCTCGTACTTCTAATAAATATTTTGCAATCCCTTTTATAGGATCGATTTCATATAAAATTCAAAAACTTTTACTAAATTATAATTTGAACATAACTTTTAATTCCATTAATAATATTAACTGCCCCTTAATTAACTCTAAAGATAACATTGACATATTAGACAAATGCGGTGTTTATAAATTAATTTGTGGTACTTGTCAATCCTTTTATATTGGACAAACTGGTAGGAAATTTTCGTCGCGTATCAATGAACATGTTAAAGAAATTAAAAATAACACTTCCTTTAATTTAAAGTCTTTTTTTGCTTCTCATATTAACATTAACAATCATGTGTTTAATTTAAACGATAATATTAAAATTTTACATATATGTAATAAAAGTTTAAAATTGGACTTTTTAGAACACTTTGAAATCTTCAGTCACTCAAATAAATATCCAAATCTTTTATTAAATGAAATTTTAAATAATAACCATAATTTACTTTATCTACAAAATTAATTATAATGTTTGTTATGTTTTTTTCTTTTCTTACTTTAATTCAATTTCCATATTTAAATGTTCGCGCCATTATTTAAGTTGGCATTTTAGTTGGCAAATTTCAAAGTCACTACTAAATTATATCTTAACCTATACTTAGTGGTTGAACTGGATATCAACATGATGTCGTTTTTCCACTTTGCTAAATTTAAAGATAAGCCCTTATCTGTATACGTTTTGTGGGACGTGGTGTCTTATTAAATTTAAAAAATTTTTAAAAATGTAATTTGTATTAACGCAAAAATATTTTTTAAGTTTTAGTTTGTTTGTTGACTGTAAGTATTTAGTAACCCTTTGAATTTCGTTAATTTTATTGTTTGTAGTTCTATATGTATTTTATGAGATTTAACTATTGGATCGTTACGGTTGGCCTGAAGATGGCAATTTTATTATATTGCCGAAACATGTAACCTTCATTTCTTTTCTCCGACAATTTTCAAAAATTTAAAATTAAATATAACTTTTATGGGATGGATATGGTTTAATTTTTGTGATTTATTCTTTCTGCTAAGTCGCACATCCCATTTATGACATGGACATCCAATCCTTAAACCGAAGTAGAAGTTAACGGAAAACTACCTTTTCTTGACGTGTTACTAATTAGGAAACCAGACGGAAGTTTAGGACATACAGTGTATAGAAAACAAACTCATACCAATAGATACCTACATGCTAATTCACATCATCATCCACAACATTTAAATTCTGTTTTAAAAACCTTATTAATTAGATCTGCTAGACTAACAGACAGCGAGCATATACACGAAGAAATGAATCTTCTGAATCAAGCTTTTAAACAAAATGGTTTTTCACGTCATCATGTTATGAAAGCAAAAAGGATGAAACAAAGAAGTGACAACGAAGTTAACGATAAGAGTACGTTTACTGTATCAATCCCGTACTTCAAAGGTACTACAGAGAAGATAAGTAACATTCTAAAGAAAACACAACATACGAGTAGTTTCTGTACCTGTTAATAAAGTTAAGTCTTTCCTCCGTTCCCCTAAAGATATTATTCCTTTAGAAGATCAAGGCATTTACGAAATTCCTTGCGGAGGATGTAACATCTCTTACGTTGGACAAACCAATCGACGTATTTCTGCGAGAAGAGAAGAACACAAACTAGCAGTCCGAAAAGGATGTTTAACTTATTCTCTAGCTGAACATCATCACCAAACAGGACATAAAATCGATTTTGAAAATACAAGAATGCTAGGAAGAGAAAAATATTTATGTAACCGCCTCATTAGAGAACAAATCGAGATAGAAAGACGTCCTAGTTGCATTAATAAACGAGATGATGGAAAAGGTTTACCTAACACTTGGAAACCGTTATTAACTTTACCTCAGGATAGAAGATCCCCAAATATCCAACAAATAGAACAACAAAATATGCAAAACAACATTACCATGATACCGATACGTAATGCTATTGGTTACTCTGGTCCAGCGACACGTTCAAGGTCAAAATCGCATAGAAACTAAGATTGTTATTTATTAATTACTTGAAAAAGCTGCGTGTTAGCGTGGCGAAACGTTGTAATTTTTAATATTTATTACACGTGTTTAAACCCCAAAGATTTTTATTACAAACATGTTTACACGTGAAAGAATAAAGCATTATATATATATATATATATATATATATATATATATATATATATATATATATCATTCTAAAACATAAAGTGAAGAAAGAGATTGTAAAGAAAGTAGGACTACACATTCGATAATGTAGAAAGAAGATTACCATAGAAAAGTATGGGCGGAATAGAGATACACAATGATATAAAAGAAACAACATAGAAAACATATGAAGAGATGAAGTGTAGAACAAGAATAGACAGGAATGTGGGACAAAAATTCGAACAAAAAGGAACTAAATCAGAAATGTCTGTTATAAGTCCTAGTCAGTTTTTCATTTATATTAGAGAATTACAGAAAAAATTGGAAAAACATCAGTAAAAAGAGTAATAATTGGAAAGCAAAAGATATGGGTATTAGCATACTCAAATGGCATGCATTAGAAAGAATGAACAAGAAATGGAAAGAATGGTGAAAAAAACTACAACCAAATGTAGAAAAACAAAAATGAATTTAAAATAGAAAAGAAGGCGAAAGGAAAGATATGGTAGTGACGGGAAAATTTAAGGTATTAATTATTATATTAATATGGTATACCTAACTTAATTTGAAGTTAAAATAAATCTCTTTTTTTTGTATTTTAAATTATGTCTTTTTTAAAGAACCCTTCTAGGTTGAAGAAGAACAAACCGACGTTTCGCTCGCGGGAGCTTTATCAAACGTATCGTTCTATTAAACTCTTGTGCCACTGTGAGATATTGGTTGGCATGATTGAACAAAGGTTTTGATTTGTGTGAATAGTTTCGTCCAATTTAATTTTATTTTAAATTCGGTTTTTTCAAAGGACCTTTTGGAGTTGGAGGTATAGGTTAAAAATCAGAAAGACGTTTCGCCACTCAAGCGGATGCTTTATCAAGGCGTGAATCTTTTGTGTCATGATGTGATGTTGGTTGCCATTATAGAACGGAGGTATTGACTTAGGTAAAATAAGTAGTTTCCTATAATTTAATTGTACTTTATAACATTTGTCTTTGTTAAGGTACCTTTCGGCGTTGAACGAGTAGAATACTAATTCTACCCTTCAAAAAGAACAGGCCACTCAAGCGGGAGCTTGATCAATGCGAATAGTTCAGTTAAACTCTTGTGCCATGGTGAGATGTTGGTCGCCATGACAGAACAAAGATTTTGACTTGAGTAAATGTAAGTAGTTTTCTCCAATTTAATTATAATTTAAATTTTGTTTTATTTTGAGGCTCCTTTGGAGTTGGAGGTGTAAGGTAACAGTCAATTTTCAAAAAGAACAGGCTGACTATTTACCTTTAAAGCGTTATCTTTATCAAAGCGACTCTTCAGCCACGATGTAATGTGGGTTGCCATGATATTTTTTTAATTGCGAAAACCTTGTTTCTTAACCACAAAGATTAAATAAAGATCAATTGGATACGAAAATATTGTTGTAACGGTACCAACTTGATATGACTGAATGCTCAAAAGTTCCAACCTTGCAAGTGTTTAACCTCCAGCTTAAGTTAGCAAGCATAACTATAACAAAACTTGTTTTTATTAAACTTTAATTTAAGAAATTAATTTTTCTGTAGGTAATTGTAACTGATGAATACCATCCAAGTATCTAGACTATCAAAAAAATTTTTGCGTACAAACTTCTAACAAAAGAATTATATAATAAGCGAAGGTTAACATAGTGTGGGGTTGACATCGCAACCCCATTCTAATCAATTCTACATCCGCAGAAACAATAACATACAATTGCAAGTAAGCAAGTGCACACTCAGCATTCTTAACAGCTTTGTTTACTAAGCACACTAACCTACTTCGCATGTATAAAACGAAGTAGGTACAACAACAGAAATAAGTTTGGTTCATCAATTCGTTTCACGAGTTCATCAGTTCAACACACAGTCCGGTTCGCAATCAATTCAGTGCAGTTCCAACCGAATAATAAGGGCAGCCGAGAAACCGCGCCAGCATCAAGTAAAGACCGGCCAAGGCTCGAGTCCCTCGGTGCAATTCATTCCGGGCCACCGTCGTCAGCACGACACATAACACCAGAATATCAGGTGACATCGCATTTATCATTATAATTAGTGTAGCTCGACCACGCTATGTACAATAATAAACGCTGCTAAACCCTACTCGAACGCAAACTCTTCCTCTGATCCAAACCGGCGTCTAGAGTAATACATCCTAAACGCCACAATAGCAATGACCATTAACGAGTATACTTTGTATGCAGTATTATTGTCGTTGGTATTCCAGATTCCACGATATTTCAATCCCAGTTTTTCATAACGAAAAAAATCTTTACCTTCGTTTTGTGCTTCTAGCTTTATAGCAAACTGAAAATGCAGCAGCAACTGCGTTTTCTCTAAAGTGTTTTAAGATTAATTATTTATAAAATGTAGGAATGGATTTAATTACAATGTCAACTAGTATTAATTAACTTATTAAACATTACAGTACCTTAAAGATCAATACAGTATATGCATAATCTTTTATCGTTATTTAAAAATAGTTAAACCACGTCTGTCGCAACGATTTTATTTTTTTTAATCATTAATTTTAAGTAAAAAACTTTTTAATTATAGGATTACAATTTGATTTATAGGCCAATCAATAGGGAATTTTTTGTGACAAAATCCTATTAGGAAGAGACGTGTGCCATCATATCAAGATCAATGAGTAGATTAATTTAGACATAAAGCCAACACGCGATTCAAATCGCCTTCTATAATAATTTTTCTTCCTTGCCTTCTTTATCTTATTATCTTGTTTAGCATTTCCTTAATCTTTTCTATTTCTTCTCCATTTACCGTTATTATTCTGTATTTCCTCTTCGACTGTCTTTAGTATAGCTTTCATCGCTCTTCCACCCACTCCTTTCTTACATACCAGTAGTTACCTATACCTCCTTTTGCCTTATCCTTTCTTTTATCTCTTTCCGCAAATTGAACTTCCCATATGAAGTCGTCTGGCGATTTATTACTCCATATTTTTTTGCTCCATTCAGGCTTCTACCATAGTTCTTTATATACCTACCTTCAGAACTATTCCCCTTTATTCTTCATCAGCGCAATGTTCCAAAATAATCTTATTCTTTTGCTCTCTCCTTTCCTCTTTCTAGTTTTTTCTTATCCTTCCATCCTTCTTTCTCCTCCCACCACACACTATCCAAAATATATACGCGTTTTACTCTTAACTATATTTAGGTTGACGTTTAAAAAGTAGACGTTTAAAAAGTAGACGTATCGATTTCCAACGAATTTGTGATTCTATACAGGGTGATGCTTTTGAAAACAGGTCATAGGGATTTAGCATTGTGAACTGTTTTTTCGAATTCCTGCTCGCCCTTTCAAGTGACAAAAATGGTTTTGGTGTCAAAACGCAGCAAAAATTATTGCGCATAGCGCTCGCTATCAGAAATCAGCTGAAAATTCATCAATAAAATTAGTAATTTTTGATGTTTATTTATTGTAACTTTTCTATTTAATTTAGTTCTAATATCTAGCTTTTTATTTGCTTATTAATGACTTTCATTTTAGCCTTATTGGCAAAACGTAGGAATGTTGATTGTTTAGGCAACCCAATACTAATTTTTTTCATTATCAAAACTTACTTTTATTTTTATTGGAAAATTTTTGAAAATAACGTGAAATTCAGCTGACTCCTAATAGTAACAGCTATACTTCAGCTTCATTTTGATACCAAAACCATTAACCTCTGACTCGTTATCAAAAACACCACCTTGTATACAAGATGAAGAAAAAAGATTAGAGAATGGGGAAGATGAACAGTAAAGATAGAAAATAAAAAAAAAGAAATAGTGGTGAAAAAATTATGAATCAAACAATATATAGGCATACGAAAACGGAAACAAGAAGAATGAGAAAAATAGTATAAGAATAAAAAACAGTTGAAGTGGAGGAGCGAAAACACCAAAAGTATTTAGAAAGGGGGTAGAGGGAAGAAAAGGATTCAAAAGAAAGAAGACAAGTAGGAAGAACGCGCAAACGTCAAGAAATTATTTAGGAAGACGACTAAAGATGGTGATGTTTCAAAAAGAAGAGTGAACTGCATAAGGTTGAATTAGAAACTATAGACGAATGTAAGTATTTAAGGCATAATGTAGAAGTATGACTCCTTTTTTTTCTAAGAATTTCTCAATGCCGATCTGCTCTCCATCTCTACTTATTTTTGCTTTTCTTCTTCCAATGCCTTTTCTTTTCTCTTCATTTTTTTACATTTTCTAAATATCTCTATTACTGTTCCATTTTTTTCTACTTTTCCTTTATGTCTACTCTTCCATTTTCTGAGTACCTCATTCTCTTAGAATTTTTTATTTCACTTTCTCCTCTTATTCTCCTAAAGAACTTTTCGATACTTCCTATGAAACCACCAGCTCTTAAACGAATTTCTGTTTCTGCACATTAATTAAATTAAAAACTAAGATAAATAATGTACAATAAAACAAAAACCTTGCATAAAAATTCCACAAATATTTATAATCGTGCTTTTAACGTAGAAGTGTCAACGGAAATGAGAAATTTTTATTCTGGAACATTGCAAGTATAAAAAGCAAAAGGGGGGATTTTGAAAATACGCGAAGAGGTTTGATTGATATGGTTGGGTTAGTAGAAACATTGTTGGAGAAAAGACTGGAATATATAGTATGTTAATTTACCAGAAGGTTACAGATAGAGGGCATTGTGTGCAAAGAGAACTGAAAGGAAAAAAAGAAACGAGGAAGTCATGTCATGACTTAGAGATTCTAAAGAAACTAATAAATCTAATTAACACACATGAAATCGACCAACACCAAGTTAAAGGAAGAAACACTTTATCGAAAGAATTTAATGCCTACGACAAGGTGACCAGCTGCGCAGTTTTATTCACTCTAGCTCTAGAAATAAAATGCGCGAGGCAAGAATAAAACGAGCAAGCTCACACAAAAAAGTGAGTAGGAATTAAAAGAAATTACAAAAAGACTGGATGAAGTAACAATAAAATATGGACTCAAGATAAATTAAGAGAAAACAAAATTTATGAAGATAGATGCAGTGTGGGAAGTTCTATAGCAAGAACTAATATTTAATATAGAGTCAAAGAATTTGTGTATTTAGAGGTCCTAATAAACAATAACTGTCACGAATCAGAAGAAGTACGCAGAAGGGCCTTGTCATAGAGTTTTGCTGAAAACACAGTATAATAATACGTTTGTTTGTAGGAGTGAAACATGGGTGTTAAAATAAGTGATCAAAATAAAATAGAAGTGTAACGCTGAGCTTTATGAAATATATAAAGAAGCAAAAACAATAGAAGTTGGAGAGGATAAATAATACAAGAGTATCAAAGGGTGCAGAAACAAGGCAGGCAGTCAGAAAGCGTCGGGGACGAAGAAGAATCAAACCATTAACCTTTGGAACTGTATCTGAGTGAAATGAATAAGGAAGATGTAGAAAAAAGATTAATAAATCAAGAGAAGTAGAAAACGGGCATAAACTATAAATAAGAATGTAAAAGAAGGAAGAAAGAAATTACTGAAAAGAATATAGGAAATAACATACAAAAAGCCAGTATAAGATTTTTTTAATATAGAAAAAAGAGGTAGAATTATAGGTATAGGATATTCTGTATAAAACTGCTAGAAAAAAAATTAGAACAAACAAATACATAAAAGTGTAAGCAATGAAGAAAACAAATTAAAAACAGGAAAGTGTATACCGAAGAAGTAGAATCAATGAAAACGTAAAAAAGCAAGAAAGCGATAATATGTCTATTATATTAAGGAGGAGAAAAGAAAGTAATTAAAAACTACAGAAGTATAAGCACCAAAACTAATGCAGAATATAAAATATATACAGAATTTTTAGAAAACGTCTGTAGAAGGAGATGAAGCTAAATTTTGAATTAGAAGAAAAGCAGTTGATAATATTTATATACAGAAACAAACAGTCAACAAAGAAATTTAAAAAAAGAAGGAAGATGTCGCTACATTTATTGACATTAAGCAGCGTTTGATTAAGTAAATAGACAAAGACTACAGAAGATAATAAACCGGTTCGGCACCGGGGTGTTTCTAAACTGATCGATTTCGTTACGGTACAATTTACCGATTAGTTTCTAAATTAACCGATTGAGCGCTAGACTGAAACCGGTACCGAACCGGAACTATCGGGCTGTTGAAACTTTGGACATTTTTCATTCACCGATTAAATAAACCGGTACTTCCAATCGATTTGATTACCTATGATTTTAGGCGGTTATTTGCTTTTGAAACGGGTGAAAAACTAAAAATCGGTGAAACATAGTTGACATAACCTAAAAGTTTTATCTGAGTGTGTTGTTTTTATATTTTAAATTTAAACAACCAGAACGCAATTGTAAGTTTGCTATCATGCAAGCTAATAAACAGATATCGAAATAGTACTTCTGAATCATAATTGTGTTATCGTCATTGAGAACAGACTTCCAATAAATTTTATTAATTTTTAAAAATACGTACTAAGATTCTGAACACAATATATTAATTGTAAATAAGCAAGCAAGTAAAGCAAAAGTAAGGTTAACCGGAATTATTCACCGAAGCTACAATTCAAAAACCATGGTGCAGCATCGGTTCAGTTAAATGGTTATGTTAAGGTTATGTTAACTATGTTTCACCGAATTAACCTCAATCACCGCTTACTGCAAATAAACCCCTAATCAACTGATTAAACCGGTTGAAGCACCGGTCTATTTGACAGGAGAATGAGCGGTGAGTTTTGAAAAATAGAACTAAAGTAGATAGAAATGTAAGTAAATCATTCTAGGCAATGAAAAGACTTAGGCAGGTATGTCTATTGAGCCAAAGCTTATTTTTACTTTATATTAGAGATTTTATTATAGTGTAACACACTTTACTACAGTTAGTATAATAATATTTTAAAAGGTGCAACCGTATTTAAGACTGTTATACAGTAGTTACTGATTAAAACAAACTGTGGCTGATTGATTTCTTCATTATAGAAATGGTAGCTTCCCAAGTTGGGTGCCAATTATGTCAACCCAAGTGCAACAAAGTGTAGATTAGTTAATGTGATTAATTATTGATTTTCTTGATCAACAATAAATAGAATTGCAACCACACCACAAAGTATGTGGTAAGCACCCCACAACACTAAAAACATAATTTTATTACCAAATTTGGTCAATAAGACATTAACTTGCAGTAGCAAACAATTTAACTCCCATAAAAATAGTACCCCAAACATTTAAAGATGGTTGGCATAAGCGAAGCGTGGTGATTAGCACCTCAATCTGCAAAACATTAATTATTAGAATTATTTCCATGTAATGATCTAGTTACTTGAGAAACTCGCTCGGGTCCAAACCGGCACGCTCTATATTTGTATAAAAAAGACAACATCCGGTAGTTCTAAAACAACAGAACGTTGTAACCATTGCTTAAAAACATTGTACCAATTCTTTACTTCTGTGTAAAGTCTTTCAGCTTGATAGTTAAAACAAAAGTTAGCCCATAAGTGATGTAAACCCCAAAAGTCTCTGTTACAAATGAAACAAATTGAATTTGTTTCTTCCCTAAAATGACCAAAACTGCTGGAATTATAACATTTGCGGCGACTGTAGTCAGTATCCAAAGAAGTACACCAAAACTCATCATTCGATTGTAATAGTTGAAGGTATGGTATGTTTTTTTGTATAAACTGAGTAAAGCGTTCAACTTCTTATCAAAATCGATATGTCTAGAATCTGTCAAAATTACTTTTAACTGTCTGTAACAAAAAGATGTTAAGTAATTGTACAAGTCACAACAAATGCTATAAAACGACAGGAAACATAAACTTATGAGTAAGCTTGCCATGTTGATAAGCTTTAAAAAAGCATTCGACTGATCTTTCTCACATACAAACATTTGGATTAATACTATAAAAATCGGTCCTGTGATGTAAAATATTGCATTTTTTCTCAGTTTTTGCGCTTCTGTTATTGGTAGCACGTCATCGCATGTTGTACGTACGTACAGGTTTATGTTTGCTTGCAAACCCTTGACAAAAAGTAAGCAAAATTCTTACTCAAATCTTAATCAGACTCTGTAAAATACTATTCCATGATTTGATGCACTCTATGAACTTTATAAAAAGCAACAACCACGACTCGTTAAATACGGTCGTAAAATCATTTTTTAGGTTGATTACGTAGTAACCGCACGCGGCTGATAAATTACAAAGCACTAATAACATGATTGCGTAGCTTATCTTTGAAAAACTGTACGTTACAACAATGGATGATGAGTTATTCTGCAAGCATTCAATTGTTCCGGGAGGTCCCGCAAACCATTTTGTTGCTTGTAGAAAGGGTCTGATGGTACAGTAGATGCAATTTTTATGAATCATTTTCAAAAGACGTACTTCGTCGAACTAATGATAAACAATTTTTGTATTTGATTTAAACTTGTATAGAGTTATCGGTTGCTTAAAATCAGGCAGTTACCGAAATGTGCCAACTGACGATTAACTATAACGACAGTAAACAGATCTTGATGAATGATTAGGTTTGTACAATCGGAAGTTATTAAGAATCGATATATATTTAAATAAAATATTGAATATTAAAAGATACGAATTAAAATTTGTTTATTAACGTCAATTCCATCCACCAAAACCACGTTATGAATAAGAACTAGATACTGTTTTATTAAAAGTTCTCGACTATGGTCACAAAACAGAAAATCAAAATGTGAAGATCCAATACAAACTAACATTCACAAAAAATGAAGGATTCAATACCAATTTATTTGTCTTATATACCTACATTAACAAATGATTCGATTCATAACAAAATATACAAAAACAAAATAAAACACTCTTCTCACCCTTTCCTCAGCTCTTAATTTTATTACACTCTATCCTCAAATGCTTTATATTTTTCCACCCCACCCTAGACGTCTTATCTTTGTCCTTCCACCAGTACTTGTTTTCATTTTCCTCATTTCCTACTATGAATCATGCAATTAACTTTCTATCTCGCAATTCCATTCTTTCGGTTTTCTTTGTGCTATTAACTCTTCATACTTTGTGCTGCTCTTTAATTTTTGCTTTTCTTTCTTCTGCTGGTGTGTTCATATCTCTCTGTACTATTTTTATTCCATAGTTGTTGCTCCATCTCTTATCTTTTTTATTTCCTCTCTTGCATATCCTCTTCTTTCACAATATTTTATTCTCCCATCTTCATCATATTTTAACTTTTGGGCCTCTACCTCCTCATACAATATTATATTTTTTTCTTGTTTTACGTCTTTTCTTTATATCTTATTAAATTTTTGTTTGTATGTTTTTTATTCTTTCCAGTTTTAGTTTCTCTTCCACTTTTATTCTCTAATCCTAGTGTCTACTTCCAATACTTTTCTTGTATCTTCTCCAGTTTCTCCCACTTTCTCCATCCCCACAACTCCGCTCCATACATCAACACACTTTTCACTATTCTCTCAAACATCTACCTACTTTTCTTTAAGTTTTTCCGAATATTCTTTCTCTTATACCCCATACCCTCCTTATTGTATTGTTTCTTTTTTGCTCGAATTCCTCAATCTGTTCTTCATCATAAACTTAATTAACTATTTATTCCTTTCACCACTTCTATTCCCTCTCTATAGTTTACTTTTTTCTTCTTAAACTCTACAATTTTGTCTTTTCTACATTTACTTAATTTCTTTTTTTCCAGTTTTCTATTCATCACCTTATTATTTTCATCACTTCCTCCGTTTTTGCCGACGCTACCACAGTATCATCAGCGTAAACTAAACTCCACACTTTTCTTACTCCCACAACTATTCCAAAAATAAAATTGAGTTAAAAACAAAACTACACATAGATGAAGCAAAAAGAGGGGACCGAAAAAGACAAATTGCCAAAAAGGAGAGGCAAAAAAGATTAATTTGATAGAGCGGCAAAAATGAGTTCGAAAATCGAACAGCTCATAACGACAAACAATTAATCACAAAAAGTCTAGGGGATCATCACTTAAACCCCTCCAATAAAGGTAATGCAGATGCAGGCAGTGGTAAGGTGTGTTGCTTAAGTGGCTGCAAACACACTTGCAAAATAGTAAAAAAATTAAAATCTGTATATGAGAATAAAAATTGGGCAGAAGCAAAATATAGGTAAGTGGAGAAAAAAGAAGATAAATAAAGAAAGAGGAGAAGACAAGAAAATGTTACCAAAAAACTAAAAGTATAGGAGAGGAGAAGAATAAAGAGGAAAGAGGAGAAGACAAGGTAAAGGTGAATAAACGAAAAAATAAATTCTTATTTTGGAACTAAGCAGGGCTAAACATTAAAGCAAAAAAGTTTTGGAAGTATAGAGGTTTTAAAATGGGAGTGATGGTGAAAATTTGGATAGAGGACAAAAAATGAGGTTGTAAATATAAAACGCTAGAAGAATTTACATAGGACATTAAGTATGCAAATGAAAAAAAGTGTTAGGTACGTACTAACCATTTATGAAACGGAGATGTAAAAAATTAAAAAAATATAGGGAAAATTGTTACGGTTTATCCAAGACTTGATGGACGTGTTCGAGTTTGCGATATCAAGACGCTCAGTGGTGTCGCCACACGTCCAGTAATAAAACTCGCTCGGTTGCCGGACGTTTCGTCGGAGTGATGAGGCGGGCGGAATATTTGAATGTATCATTGTTAATTTTATTGATGTTGGTAAGTTTTGGAAATTTGAGAATGTGCTGTGCGCGGCAGCAGGAGTGTTGCCATGTCATATAGTAACTGTCAATAACAACGTCATGTATGTGGAGAGAAAATAATGAAATATATATTTTTTGAAGGCTTGAGAATTAATTGTGAGTTGGTTTTTTCCTAATTACTATTCCTATAAACTATGAATTAAACAGAGGGTATAGGGTATAAGAGAAAGAATATTCGGGAAAGACTTAATGAAAAGTAGGTAGAAATTTGAGAGAGTAGTGAAAAGTGTGTTGATGTATGAAGCGGAGGTGTGGGAGAAACTGGAAAAGATACAAGAAAAATATTGGAAATAGACCCTAGGATTGAAAAAGGAAACTGGATGAAAAACTAAATCGGGAAAGAATAAAGAAACATACAAAAAAATTCAATAACATATTAAGAAAAGATGCAAAACAAGAAAAAAATAAGATATTGTATAAGAATAAAAATAGTACAGAGAGATATGAACACACCAGCAGAAGAAAGAAAAGCAAAAATTAAAGAGCAGCGCAAAGTATGAAGAGTTCATAGCACAAAGAAAACCGAAAGAATGGAATTGCGAGATAGAAAGTTAATCGCATGATTCATAGTAGGAAATGAGGAAAATGAAAACAAGTACTGGTGGAAGGACAAAGATAAGACGTCTAGGGTGGGGTGGAAAAATATAAAGCATTTGAGGATAGAGTGTAATAAAATTAAGAGCTGAGGAAAGGGTGAGAAGAGTGTTTTATTTTTGTTTTTGTATATTTTGTTATGAATCGAATCATTTGTTAATGTAGGTATATAAGACAAATAAATTGGTATTGAATCCTTCATTTTTTTGT
This sequence comes from Abscondita cerata, assembly GCA_030710515.1. Taxonomy (NCBI): domain Eukaryota; kingdom Metazoa; phylum Arthropoda; class Insecta; order Coleoptera; family Lampyridae; genus Abscondita; species Abscondita cerata. The sequence goes on along the minus strand of JALBCR010003720.1, from coordinate 44,964 downwards.
GAATGTTAGTTTGTATTGGATCTTCACATTTTGATTTTCTGTTTTTGTGACCATAGTCGAGAACTTTTAATAAAACAGTATCTAGTTCTTATTCATAACGTGGTTTTGGTGGATGGAATTGACGTTAATAAACAAATTTTTAATTCGTATCTTTTAATATTCAATATTTTATTTAAATATATATCGATTCTTAATAACTTCCGATTGTACAAACCTAATCATTCATCAAGATCTGTTTACTGTCGTTATAGTTAATCGTCAGTTGGCACATTTCGGTAACTGCCTGATTTTAAGCAACCGATAACTCTATACAAGTTTAAATCAAATACAAAAATTGTTTATCAGTAGTTTGACGAAGTACGTCATTTGAAAATGGTTCATAAAAATTGCATCTACTGTACCATCAGACCCTTTCTACAAATAACAAAATGGTTTATGGGACCTCCCGGAACAATTGAATGTTTGCAGAATAACTCATCATCCATTGTTGTAACGTACAGTTTTTCAAAGATAAGTTACGCAATCATGTTATTAGTGTTTTGTAATTTAACCGCCGGTTGCGGTTACTATATAATCAATTTAATAAATGATTTTACGACCGTATTCAACGAGTCGTGGTTGTTGCTTTTTATAAAGTTCATGGAGTGCATCAAAACATGGAGTGGTATTTTACAGAGCCTGATTAAGATAAATTTTGCTTACTTTTTTGTCAAGGCTTTGCAAGCAAACATAGACATGTACGTACGTACAACGTGCGATGGCGTGCTACCAATAACAGAAGCGCAAAAACTGAAAACAAAGCAATATTTTACATCATAGGATCAATTTTTATAGTATTAATCCAAGTGTTTCTATGGGAGAAAGATCAGTCGAATGCTTTTTTGAAGCTTGTCAACACGACAAGCTTACTCATAAGTTTATGTTTCCTGTCGTTTTATAGCATTTGTTGTGATTTGTACAATTACTTGACGTCTTTTTGTTACAGAGAGTTAAAAGTAATTTTGACAGATTCTAGACCTATCGATTTTGATAAGAAGTTGAACGCTTTACTAAGTTTATACAAAAAAACATACCATACCTTCAACTATTACAATCGAATGATGAGTTTTGGTGTACTTCTTTGGATACTGGCTACAATCGCCGCAAATGTTATAATTCCAGCAGTTTTGGTCATTTTAGGGAAGAAACAAATTCAATTTGTTTCATTTATAACAGAGACTTTTGGGGTTTACATCACTTATGGGCTAACTTTTGTTTTTAACTATCAAGCTGAAAGACTTTACACAGAAGTAAAAGAATTGGTACAATGTTTTTAAGCAATGGTTACAACGTTCTGTGTTGTTTTAGAACTACCGGATGTTGTCTTTTTTATACAAATATAGAGCGTGCCGGTTTGGACCCGAGCGAGTTTCTCAAGTAACTAGATCATTATATGGAAATAATTCTAATAATTAATGTTTAACTAATCTACACTTTGTTGCACTTGGGTTGACATAATTGGCACCCAACTTGGGAAGCTACCATTTCTATAATGAAGAAATCAATCAGTCACAGTTTGTTTTAATCAGTAACTACTGTATAACAGTCTTAAATACGGTTGCACCTTTTAAAATATTATTATACTAACTGTAGTAAAAGTGTGTTACACTATAATAAAATCTCTAATATAAAGTAAAAATAAGCTTTGGCTCAATAGACATACCTGCCTAAGTCTTTTCATTGCCTAGAATGATTTACTTACATTTCTATCTACTTTAGTTCTATTTTTCAAAACTCCCGCTCATTCACCTGTCAAATAGACCAGTGCTTCAACCGGTTTAATCAGTTGATTAGGGGCTTATTTGCAGTAAGCGGTGATTGAGGTTAATTCGGTGAAACATAGTTAACATAACCTTAACATAACCATTTAACTGAACCGATGCTGCACCATGGTTTTTGAATTGGAGCTTCGGTGAATAATTCCGGTTAACCTTACTTTTGCTTTACTAGCTTGCTTATTTACAATTAACACATTGTGTTCAGAATACCGTCCAATGCGGTATCAGCACCTCGGAAGTTTGTGGCGTTGTCACTGTAGAGTGACTAAACGAGACCCCGTCTCGATACGAACCGTTGAAAGGCAGCGATAAAACTTGCAGTTGTGAGGTCACTCACAAGGTCTTGGTCGACATGCACACAAACAATGCAATATATTCCTTGAAAGTCCACCGGCCTCGACTTTTGCTCATTGTGATGTCGATTTGTCCACAGTAATCGACCCCGGAATGCAGAAAGGTCTACTTGATGCTGTACAACGCACCGATGAAAGAGGTGCTATCAGAAGCGTTTCGGGATTTGCTTAAAACTTAAAACGTCTTATGCACTGACGTAGGTAACGTTTGACAACGTTTCTGGCATCCAGGATCCAGTATGAACGGTAAAGATGACTCAGAGTCAACTGCACCCCGCCGTGTAAGGTTTTGATGTATGCTTGCTGGATCAGTAAATGGGCCAGAATAGATTCACCTGGCAAAACAATCGGATGTCGTTCACCATAAGTCATAAGTCCGCCTAAGCGGATCATACCATCTGTAATCACAAAACTTTTAAGTCGTCGTAGACGCCCCTTCTTCAACTCCTTTTTACTATCAGTTAGACTGACTAGTTCGGATGGAAAGTACTGAGTCTGAGTATAACGTACCCAGAAATTTCTGCTCCAATTCAGTTCTTGAACGGACAGAGGACCCACTGTTCGATTTTTCTTGGAACATTTTAAGTGACTTACGAAACGATGACACAGCGCTGTCACTCGTTGAAGTTTTGAAAAAGACGAATAACATTTGATGAGCCCCTAAGACTCACTAATCGTGACAGAGACTGCCCTAACAGGACGCAATTCTTGTTCATACTTGAAGTCCGTGTTCAAACATGGCCAAAATTCTCGCGATAGACTCAGCCAATTAGGTCTAGACCACCATTGGTCGCAATTGTTCGGTTCTGTTGGTGACAAACCACGCGTAGCGACGTCTGATGGATTGTCAGCAGTCGGAACATGTTTTCACTCCGCAGTCGGAAGGCTCTGGTAGGTTTTAGAGACCCTGTTGGCAACGAAGCAACGCCAACGTGCTGGTTGTCTTTGCAGCCACGCAAGAACAATAGTGGAGTCTGGGATTGTTGAATCCTGCTTCAGTGACTTCATTACTTTGTTCATTAGACGACAAGTAGAACCGCGCCGCAAAGTTCAAGACGCGGGAGATTGACAGTCTTGACTGGCGTTACCTTAGTCTTGGCCGCCAATAGATTAACCCGCACATTTTTGTCGTTGTTTAACACTCGTATGTATACCGCACTCGCAAACGCCTTTTCAGAACTGTCTGAAGTTCAAAATCACTATGATAGTCCAATCCTAACCTTCTGAGAATAGTGATTGATGATAAGTCCTATAACTGTTCATAATAACGGTCCCACTCCTCTGCCAAAGAAGCAGGAAGCAGAGAATCCCAGTCCTCGTGTAAAGTCCAAAGGCACTGCATACTTTGCCGAAATGATTACTGGTGCGATCCATCCGCATGGGTAATATATTCTCGAGATTCTTGAGAGGACCGCACAACGCGTAACTGAAGCCTCCTTGTCAAGGCCGACTCGATAACCGAACGTATCCTCTCTACAGTTCCAATAGATACCTACAGTTTTAGCCACGTCAGCAACTTTCAGATCATGCTGAGGCTGCGCCTTCAGTTGGTCGTAAAGTAGCTCCGGAAAATTAAAAACTCAGCTCAGCACATTGTAGGTTAGACCCCCCCGAAAAGCAGTCATCCACATATGTTTCGTTCATCAATACGTTCGCTCTTTCAGGAAACCGTTTTTGTTCAAGCCATGGCGCACATGACGTACCATAAGTAACTGTCAGTAATCGATACTCCAAAACGGGTTCATTGATAGACTTACGCCACAGAATTTGGAGCCAGTTCTAGTCTTCTTTCTGTACACGTATGCCTCGAAACATTTTCACTAAGTCTGCTGTAAATGCTATCTTGTATTTGCGCCAGTTCGTAAGCACTGAGTCTACTTCGCTCTGTAACTTAGGTCCAGTCATTAACGCATCGTTAACACAATTTCCTGTTGATTGTAGGACGCAGCATTGAACACTACGCGTATCTTATTTTCTTTCCACACTGCGTGATGAGGAAGAAAGACTGCATTCGTGTCTGGTTCAGCTTGTTTTATATGATCAAGTGTCTGGTATTCCTCTATAAAATCGACATAGACTTTGTTCAATTGTTCATCCTTTATACTGCGACGTTGACTGTGCTGAAGACATTTAAGAGCTCGTTCTCGTAAACTCTCCAGCAACACGTTCGCACGTTTTGGCAATCGTACATGATATCGTCCTTGTTCATCTCGTTCAAAAGTGTTAGTAAACAACTCTTCACAGACTCGCTCCTCATCAGTTAGTGGCTGCCAGACAGACACCTCTTCCATTTCCCAAAATGTTCTGAGTTGGTCGGAAATGGTTGAGTTGATGAGACATGGTAAGTTCAACGTCCGTTCGGAAGTAGCTGGTTCAGCAACTTGCCCGAGAATGACTCATCCCAAGGAGGTCTCTTGCGGAATTGGAGTTCCTGGAGAACCTCGTACAAGGCCTGTTCTTATCACTTCTGTATACACAGTAACTCCCAAAATTATATGTGGCCCCCTGCCAGAAGCATAGTCTAGATCTGCTAACTGTAGGTTTTCTAACTGACTCCATTGGACAAACGGTAGACGTACCGGCTTGCAAGCATTTAAAACGTTCTTTAAGACTAGTGCTTCCAATGATAAGCATGTGTCTAAGCCCTTACAAACTGATTATAATTTCACACGTACAATGTGTTTAGGTTGAGACTGACGACTGCCTCCAATACCATCTACTGTAACTCCAGCAGGACGGTGACGTAATGAAAGATGCTGTACAACATATTCAGACAAAAAGTTAGCTTCAATGGACTTTCCGTTGGTGGAAACCTTTAGTTCAGTTTCCTCTTGATGAAGTAAAGTGTGGTGCATTCCGTTGCACGTCTTACATCTATGCTTGTTGGTGCATGATTTTGCCGTATGTCTTCCAAAATAATTAAAACACAGTTCAAACTTTCTGATGATTTCTCGTCTATCCGGTATTGTTGAGCCAAGGAACTTTATACAGTTGTACAGGATATGATCTTCCTTGCATAAAAAGCAAGTCTTCTTAGCTTGCGTGATGTTCGCTTGAACACGAGGACGCTCGTATTTATAAGGAATCTTTGACTTAATTGTTTTCACGCTGACTTCTGGGATTGTTGGGACAGACTCTAACGCTCGGATACGTGATACCATAAAGTCCTCTACTTCCTAGAAAGTGGCAAGATTAGTTGTTGTGCTACTAACCTCCCAAGCCTTGCTGGTGGACGGGTCCAAGGGAAAGATGGTCAAATGCACAAACCAGTCGTCCCAATGTGCCACTGGACGATTTAGGTTTTCCAGAGCCCTTCTGGAATCCTTAACAACATCGCAAATCCTCTTTAATTCAGCTGCAGTCTCGTCTACAGCCGATTTGATTCGGATAATGTTGTTCAAATGACAAAAGAGAAGACTTTCTTTATCATCGTATCTGTCATTTACTGATTTCCATGCGTCAGTCCAATTTGCATCAGTAACCGCTATGTTCTAAATTAAAGTAGCCGTTTTCTCTCACTCGGCCATTTTCAGTCATCTTTGCATGCAGTTTTTGCATGTTAAATATCATTTTATCGAAAAATCAGGATATACGTTTGGTTTCTTTCTATTTCAACTTTACAATATTTTTTTATTTTTGACAATTAGATTATCACACGAGCATTCAGCTTCGATTGAATATATTGCTTTAAAAAATTTAAATCGCAATTGTGCTTAAACTAATTGGCCGACAATTGCAGGGTTTTGCACGTACTAAGTACGTACCATTACCTCCTGCTTTTTGAAAGATTTGTCCTACATCTCAAAAAATGACGGATTTTCAAATTTTAAAAGAAAAACCCAAATATTTCACTTTCATTACCTGATTGAGCCCAATTGGTGCTCATTTTATTCGTATTTTTATCTTCTATAACTTTCCTTTTCAAACCATTAACATTGATTTATTACTTTTCACTCAGAAAAAAAAAGTTGAAAAAAACACGTTTCTTTGCATATAAACTTTAATTAACTATATAATGACAATTGATTTTCGGTATAAAACATGAATACAAGGTACTTTATACTTTTTACAATTACATGGGGTAGGTGGTATCCTACTATTATTTTGTCAAAAATATATCTCTAGTGGATTTTCTGTCAAGAAGATGCAATCCAGTGAGTCGACCTAATAGTAAAATCGTCCCTATTCGTAGGTCGATCTATTGGTAAAATCGTCTCTAGTCGAGAGTCGGGGTACTTACAGCGGATTAGACGGTCGTCGGTGCGCTCGTGGTATGCGTTGGTAACACGCGCCGAGGGAAAAGATGCGACCCTCGTTCCTCTAGCAAATAATGTGTGCGGCCTTGACAGCTGTGCCGATTGATTTTTGCTTCGTTTTAATTTTCTGTTTCGGCGTACGCCACAAAATCGTGGTACGTATTCGTCTAACGTTTCTGTGATAGTGTTTTTCTTCTAAATCGTTTTGTTCCAATTTTTAGATAATTTCCGGATTTTTTTATTTTCACCGACAATCTATAACTACTTACGAAGAATCGCAATATCAAAGGATGAATATTCCTATCAAATGCTCATGCTTACCAAATATACTCTAACCGACAAAAAATAACAAACATATAATTTGTTACGAGGCCCTTGAAGAGGAACCAGTTGTTTTACCAGTCGAACGTGTCCAGAATCCAAAACCACTAGTGTGGATTTAATGGAACCACTGTTAATACAGATCAACCGAAGCTTCTAGTACTCCTTGTAGAGATTCATCTCCGAGTTTGGTCGTCCCAACATCTTAATGAGCGACAATCGGAACCAACTTTGTGGAAGCAAAGAACCTGTTTAAAGCAATGAACTGGTAAGAGAAAGAAAAAATAATAATTTTTTTTCAATCCACTGGAAGTTAAACCCACCCACTGCAAGCAGATATGGTCGATTCTAGAAGAGATTTGTAAGAAGTGTGAAAAGGTTGCTCCAATGGGAAAATATAAGGTTTGTCACAATGAGATTCGCAGGAATCATAGCCACCATCAACAGTCGTCCGTTAATAAGTATTACTGATGATAGTGACAACTTCGAAGCTCTCATCCCTGCCCATTTTACGACCACTGGGTTATGGGATGTTTCTAAAAGAAACTTAGTCCAGGAGCTAATGGACAATTATCGGATTATGCAGAACACCCTTGCTTTACTTGAAGACCAATTTTAGAAGGAATACTTATCCCTTTTAGTTCAAAAAAAGAAGAAACCTTTTATCAAGCCCATTGCATTTCATAATCTATAGCTTATGTTTATCTAAAAATATTTGGCTCGAAGGACCATTTTTCTTTATTAGTAACATATTGAGTTTATACGATCAAAGATTTTTAATTATTGTTGTGAATAGAAATTGAATAAATAAATGTATATAAGTAAGTCACATAACCTTGTAGTTATAATAAAAATTAAAAAACAAGCGTTTATCGCCCTGATAAGCAAAAATAAAATGGTCAAACAAAAAGCTTTAGACAATAGATTTTCCAACAACTAAACGCCACAGTGGTGACCGCACGACGTGATGTTCCTAATCAGAGGAAGACCAAACGACTTCAGCAACAGGTAGAACCACAAAATTTTTTTAAATATACCTACAAATGAAGGGGAAAACGACCGCCACTGGACCTGCAGCACTAACAACCACCCGACGACACGCCCGTCTACAACATCACGCCCGCCAGCACAACACGAACCATCGATACAACCCTCAACGCAAAGCGTGCCACCGCCACTATCGCATGTTGTGACACACATCAACATCGACTGATGGAGTACACACAAAGCCACCTAACAAACGCCCCGCAAAAACAAAACGCCTCATTCGCTGCACGTCTCACAAACGCATCAACCGCTGCATCATAAACATTTGCTGCATCATCCATCAAACGCTACAATCACTGCATCATCTCACAGTAGTTACATCCGCTACTTAAAAGACAAATAAATCAAGGACAAACCTACGTTTCGAAATGACAGATCTGTCCGCGATCACGTACACACATTCGGCACCAGTAACTTAATAAGCCTAAAACTTCATCGTTTACCTGTGCTGGAGCAACGCGCTTGCCTACACGACATGTGGAGCTTGCGACGTCGGTTCCGCACACCTCCGCCTGCCAAATACAGGAAGCGCTGGAGTAAGCAGCATCTAAAGTAAGCAACACAGAAAAGCAGCAACCACAAAAAGCAACAGTGCCAACAAAAGCGCCTCACAACGTTAACAAGAAGATACGACTGCAAAATCATTTTTTTTGCTCATCTTCGCGTAACAACATCCACTAAGGAGGGATCATATTGGGTTGCACACGCACACTCAGCATAACAAATCCGATTAAGAAACGTTGACAACCGGCAAACATTTACACGACCTCGCAGACGAAGCAAACAACCTACTTATCACATATAAAACAAAGTAGATACGATAAGCAAATGAGTATTGTAAAGTTGAAATAAAAGAATAAAACGTATATTTTTCATTTTTCGATAAAATGATATCTTAACACTCCAAAATCGCATGCAAAGATGACTGGAACTGAACGAGTGCAAGCATACGGCGGAGTAGTGGGGTACCCGTTCGCCAGCGCCGTTTGAAGGGATTGAGATTTATATAAGCGAGCTGCGGATGGGTACTCCTACCTTCTCCGTTTTCTCTCACTCGGCCATTTTCAGTCATCTTTGCATGCAGTTTTTGCGTGTTAAATATCATTTTATCGAAAAATCAGGATATTCGTTTTATTCCTTTTTATTTCAACCTTACAATATTTTTTTTATTTTTGATAATTAGATGATCATACGAGCATTCAGTCTTGATTGAATATATTGCATTAAAAAATTTAAATCGCAATTGTGCATAAACTAATTGCCCGACAATTGCAGGGTTTTGCACATACTAAGTACGTACCATTACCTCCTGCTTTTTGAAAGATTTGTCCTACATCTCAAAAAATGACGGATTTACAAATTTTAAAAGAAAAACTCAAATACTTCACTTTTTCCAATTTTTCTTGGAAAGTGATTACCTGATTGAGCCCAATTGGTGCTCATTTTATTCGTATTTTTATCTTCTATAACTTTCCTTTTTAAACCATTAACATTGATTTATTACTTTTCACTCAGGAAAAAAAAGCAACAGTGCCAACAAAAGCGCCTCACAATGTAAACAAGAAGATACGACTGCAAACCATTTTTTTTGCTCATCTTCGCGTAACAACCTTCAGCATATTTTATCGTGGATAAATCCACTAAGGAGGGATCATATGGGGTTGCACACGCACACTCAGCATAACAAATCCGATTAAGAAACGTTGACAACCGGGAAACATTTACTCGACCTCGCAGATGAAGCAAACAACCTACTTATCACATATAAAACAAAGTAGATACGATAAGCAAATGAGTCACAAAACGAGAATTGTTAGCACTTAATTCGACGTCAGTTCTTCAATCTCGTTTTTTTGAGATTACGCGATAAGCTAAACCATGCGCACCTCTGCTTTTCATGGCGTTTATTTGTAGAAACTTTAATTGTTTTGAACTACTGCTCAACCCCGATCTAATTTAATCCAACCTAACACTAACTTTAGTCGACCCAAGCATCACCATTTGGCAGTAAAAGTTTTTTTGTTGAAAATAAAGTAAGACATTGAAAGTGCCATAACTTTTTAAGGAGACGTTTCCTAACAAAATGCTTTACATATTTGAGGAGGTGAAATTGGTCTAAGGATAAAGTCAGTGACCGGAGAACTAAGATGATTTTTTTTTCTCAAAACATACGTTTGATGATCCAATGAGAACCTGTTTGCCAGGAACTATTTTGTATTACATTTCTTTACAATATAATTTTGAAAAAAGTTACAAATTGTAACTAAAAAAATAAAGTTTAAGGAGTTTATATTATAGAAGTATAATATATAATACATTCCAATATTGATCTTTAAGATAATATATAATTTATTAGTTTAAACAAGTATTAGTTAGCATTTTGATTATACAGTGCATTTTATAAATAGTTAATTTTAAAAACTTTAGAGAACACGTAGCATTTTCAGTTTGTTATAAACCCTTGCAATGTCTGCGCTAAAGAACAAACCAAAGTGAAGAATTTTTCATTATGAGAAGTTGGTACTGAAATTTTTTGGAATTTGAGGACCAAAGACGACAGTACCGAGTACAAAATTTATTCCATGGTGGTCATTGTTATGTTTTTCTTCGCTTACTATGTGATTATTTTGTATGACGTTCTTACTCAAAACTTTTACGATGCTGTAGATAGTTGGGTGATATTTATAGGTTACACCAATTTTAGTAAACTCATGGTAATAACTTAATGTACAATGAAGAAAAAAATTGTTTCAGTGATTCTTGTTAACCTAAATTGGAGATTCAACATAGACAAGATTGAGGAATTGTTTAAGAAAATTGGGAAAAAGAATTTCGTTCATCAGAAAGATACCTTTGAATACTCAGCTGTATCAAAGTGGTACCGTTACAAGAATATTTTTGTAAGTAAGAAACAGGATTTCTCTAAATGATTGTCTCATCAAGTTGGCAATTAAAAAACAAAATTAACGATAAACGATGAACACCCAATTACAACCAGGGACAATAATTACTACGGCACGATGAAATGATGACATTTGCATTTTTTAAATTACTTCCATTATGTACTCTATTTGTTGTTAAAAATAACAAAATCATCTTTCGATTTTTCTTCACCTTACATAAATACATCATAATTAAATAAATCACATCACCATCTTCATGCAGAATCTTTCTTCTTCCCTTAGCTCTACACATCCCCCTCATCGTGTGCTTCTGGTTTTCTTCATCACATAATTTACACAACCTCTTCCCATCCTCCAACCAATACTTATTTTTATTTTCTTCTTTCCCACAGCTGAATCTGGTCATCCTTTTTCTTTTATATTTCTTCTGCATTATATACATTAGCACACCCTCGGTTATTATCTCTCCATATCTCCAGTTGTATCTTCTCTCTCTTTGTCTTTGTTCTTCTTTCTTGGATTTGTGTGTCTTTATCCCTTTGTACTATTTCCTCCCTTAATTTTCCTCCTTCTTCTCTTTTCCTTTCCATAATACAACTTTCTTTCTTGTTGCCCATACTTTATCCTACCTTTCTTTACTTCTTTCCAACAGCATCTTAATATTCCGTTTCCTCTTTTCTCAATTACTTATTTATATGTCACTGCCCCTATTCCCTGTTTGAATTCTTATTTTTTCCAATTTTACTTTCTTCCCACTATACTTCCTGGCGTCTTCTTAATGTCCACCTCCAATATTTCTCCTAAATTTCTCTATCTGTTCCCATTTCTTCCACCCCATATTTCTACCCTATAACATCATCACGATTTTTACTAATTTATTAAAAATCCATCTTCTTTCTCTATCTCTTTTCCTATCACCTTTTCTCTCAAACTCCTCACCTGTCCTACTATCCTGTCCTTTCTTTACTAAATCTCTAATATGTGCTTTGTTATTATTGTCATACCTTAAATTATACCCCAAATATGTCACTTCATTTACACTTTCTATCTCTTTCTTCCTCCCACCACCAGGTTTCCATTTTTCTCCCCCATCACACTATGTTTGTCTTCCCCACATTAGCTCTTAAGTCTCTTCGGTCTAAAAATATTTTTACTACTTTTATCATTTCTCTTATTTCACTTACTACCATGTCGTCCGCATACGCTAACACCCACACTTTAATCCCTCCCAGCACCACACCCCCACACTACTGCTTCCGCAATTCTTCTTCCAGATTGACTACATATAATCTAAACAGATTCGACACCCTCCTGTCTCAGTCCTTGTTTCGACCAGAAACTTCTACCCCATCTATTCTCACTACATTTTCTTTCTCTGTACAACTTTTCTAAGCTTCCAATTATATTTTTGTTTATTCGCTTCTCTTTAAGTATTTTCCATAACTTTCTCCTGTTCACATTGTCAAAGCTGCTTTTATGTCAAGGAATAGAACATATACTTTCCCTCGTTTTCCTTCCAATTCTTTGTTTATATTCTACTTAATATGGTCCTTCTTCTTTTCCTAAATCCTGCTTGCTAGTCCAGTAGTATCTGCTATCTCCCTTTGTAATTTTCTTTATAATATTTTTCCTCAATAATTTTTTACCTACTTTCTGTACTTCTGTCCTTTATATATCGGGCATATATACACCTTCCTCCACTGTTCAGGAATCCTTGCCCCTTCTATATTCTATTTCTTATGTTTTCTCTTAATTTTTGTCCTGTATATTTCTATTGCTCTTTTTCTGTTTCTGTTTATTTCTCCCCTTCTCTTCATCTTTCCTTCTCGTAGCACTTCTTCTTTCTGGGTCTTCTTCCATGTCTCTTTTTCCTTCCTTTTTTTTTTCTTCAAAACTTTTCACACCTCTCTTTCTTTTCTTAAAGTCTTTACTTTTTCTATTACTTCTTTTTGTATTCATCTTATCCTTTATCACACACTTCTCTAAATTTACGTTTTAGTCTTTTATATTCTTGTAGATTTATCATCCCTTTTTCCACCTTCTTCTCGCTTCTTTACAATCTTTATTCTACCAATTCTTTTCTGCCTAATCTCCGTATTTCCATTTCACGCATCCCTTTCTTTCCAAAGCTTCTGCTTATTTTCTTACTAACTTCCTTATCCTCTATTTCCCTTCTTCTCCCACCCATTGTTTCTTATGTATTGCAATATTTTTCTTTGCCTATCTTTTTTTCTCCCCATTCCTTTTTAATTCTGTCTTTTTTTTCCCTGATGCCCTCCCTTCAGCTTCTCACTTTTGCTCATCTGTCATAACATATAAATGAACTCTCCTTTGTCACCTTCTTCTATATTTTCATTAATATTATTCATCTTTCCATTTCGCACAACTATATGAGTTCCTTTCCTTGTTTGTTTATAATCTTATCTATACTAATTGCTCTTTTCTTCTTTTTAGTAACATTTCTCCCCTTAACCCTATTTTCATGTTTAAATCTCCTCTTATTATCTTTTATCCTCTCCACTTAAATATCACTTCTATTTCTTCTTTTGTTTGTTTCTTCTCTTGTTCGTATACTGTTGTCACTTTTATACGGTTCTTCTCTTCTTCTTTCTTTACATAATTAACCACTATTCTCAGATGATTTTTCTTTTTCTATTTCCTCCGTTCCTTGCACTACCTACTCCTCTTTAATTTCACCTTTATTACTACTCCCTCCACTAGCTTTGTCTTTTTTTCTTTTCAATTGCAAACTGAACTTTTCTCTTTTAACAACCTCATCTCCCCCCTTTACCTCCTTTTTACCTAATTTTTTAAACCATCCTTTTAATCGATTTTCTCTTTATTCTCATTCCATCTCCACTCCTCTTCTTCTATCCACACTCTCTTATACCTTATTTTAACTCTTTAACTTTTTTTGAAAAAATTTTCCTTTTTTTTATTATTTATGTATATCCTCGTCCCTCTCAACTTGCTTTTATTTTTCAAAATTTCTATTTTTCCCTCTACAGTTCCTACCTTCACTAATATTATTTCTTGTGTTATCTGCACTGCTTCGTCCATCTTTCTCTTTATTCCTACATTTTGCTTTAAACACGCTGTCTACTTCTTTTTATATTTTTTCCTTTCACGTCCATTCCTTTTATTATCAAGTTTTTCTCGATTTTTTCTTTTCTGTATATACCTATTATTTCTCTAGCATTTCTACTCTATCTTCTAGTTGTTTGCAGTGGCAGCTCGTGGTCAATCATACTGGAGGTCAAAATTAATTTAAAAATAGACATACTTAAAAAATATAAATAACTCAAATGCACCCCAAAATTTTATACAATCTACAATTTTGTTCAAAATATAGCGATTTTTTCGAAACATTCTCATTAAAATCGCATTGTCTAGCTGTGTACGAATATCAACATTTTCTACGGTTGCAAAATTTATCGAGCATTTCATGTGTTCTGCAGACAAAACATGTTTTTTTATTTCCTTTTAAATGTTTTAAATCTCTGACACCGGATTTGGACTATAGCGAGTCTGACGAGTCTTTAGAAAATAATAAACAAACAAAACAGTAAAATACGTTTGATACTTCACAACCACATATCCAATCAACTAAATCGTACCTTGCGAAAGTTTCGATGAACATCTTTATTTTTGTCTTTGCTAGTCTGTCGTAAACTTAGTTCTGGCAAAGGACGACCATTTGCCTTGAACTCAACTAATTTTGTAAAATTAAGTTTGTTAGCACTTTTTAGTTGTTTAATTTTCTGCACTACCGACATTTTCTATTATAGTGCATGCACACGCGAATCAAAAATAGTATTTTTACAAAACAACACAACAACAGTAAAACATATCAATATAAACTCTTAAATTGATTCAAAACACGCGAAAATCGAATTAAAAATCGAGCGTAGTTGTACACCCTATACGAAGTCAACATAAACTGCGGGACCCGGCTCATGACCCAAAGTTGATTATTGTTTCGGACGTTTGCGTTTATTCGGGCGCTGCACGAGTTTTTTCGGGTAGATCTAATTCAATGAGGACAATTCGCACCACCAGCCCAAGGTTGAAGAGGATGAATTACGAACGACGGCCGATAAATAAATATTTTAATAAAACACGTAATAATGAATATTTTTTTATATATTGTCAAAATTTTTGGGAAGTCATTGACCAAATGACCATATGGACAAGCCGCCACTGGTTGTTTGTATTTATCTTCCCAGTTCTTATTCATTGCTTCTTCATTTCCTTCAAATCTTCATTAGCTTTATCTTGTTTTTCTCCCAACTTTCGAATTTCTATCAACATGTCCATCATTTCGTTTCCCTCTTTTCATAACTTTTTTTGCGATGTTTTTTTGTTTTCTCCTTTTCCTTCAGATCCTGTGTGCTCTGAGGCACTGCTCGGTCCACTTGTAACGATTCACACGAAATGTATTTTCAACGCTACTTAATGAGACAATAATTTATAAACCCTGTACTTAATTATTAATTTCGTAGAGTGGAACGTATGTGATGGCTTACTTTAATTATGATCCAGCTTCAATTTAGTTACTCTTTAACACTACGCTATACTAAAAAGAAATCCAAGCGAGTGGAAATTAGGATATGGATCTATAACTTTCGTTAATGTACATATTAGCCCGATTTTTGAAATTGCCTGCGTTTATCAAAACTTAACGATAACCTATGTGACCATTTCAACCGCGACTATTTTGATGGTTATTGTGGAACTTTAAATTTTATTGCAACGCAATTCAAAATTTTACAACACGGCATGAAAACGATCGTAGGAGGAAATGGCAGACAAAAATTAAAAGTTTTGTGAACAATCACGTAAGCGTGCTTGAGCTTACCAAACAGATTTCGGAAATTTACAGCAAACCATCTTCATTACATTTCTTGGAGTGATGAGTTTAATCTGCGTGGATATTTATCAAATGTCTATAGTACCTAAAACGTATCGTATTGTCATGATTTCTACTAATTGTTTTTAGTTACCCGTCAAGGACACAGGTAGCGTCAAAAGCTTTAGAAGTTTTGTTAATTTTGCTGGGTACATTTTTAATTTGTGTTGCTTCGAACAACGTTGACACTGAAAACGTACGTTTAGCAAAATCTATTTATAATATCAACTTTGTGAGCACACCATTAACTTTTCAAAATCGTTGATTATGATTTTACGTCAATCTCAAAAACCAATCAACATCAAGGCTGCGGGAATTCTGAACGTCTCTTTATTACTTTCCACAACGGTAAATTAATTTACGTATTTTATGCGGAAACTGATTTGATTTGTTGCAGATTTTGCGATCCATTTATTCTTCTTATACTATGTTGAAAACAGTGCGTTATAATGGTAACCTTTAAGAAACGCTTGTCTTTGATTAATGAATATTCTAGATACAACTTAAGAAAGTAACTTGTCATATGCTATAGAACAAGGAGTGTCAAATGTAACCTCAAATTTTTCATCTTGTTTCTTAAATTTTAAATTTTACTTAACGATTTTTAGTAATTTGAACACAAAATAAATTGTCACAGAAATAGATTAATTCCTCACTCACACAAAAACTAAGAATTAAATAGTAACTTTAATGTTAAATGTGTATTACCCAACTAGTAAATTAAACAATTCAACAAAATTTTATATAATTAATGGAGTGTAGGTATAATTGTAATATTAAACGAAAATGAATTTTATAAAATGTCAGAGTAAGAAAATGAAGAATATATGGTAAGAAATGTTAGAAATTTAAATTAAACTAAGAGAAAATTATAAAGAGAAGGTAAGAGAGATGAAAGAAGAAAATAAGTAAAAGAGACAACAAAAATACAGGACTTTCAAGGAAAATTGCTACAGTTTAGAGAGAAGAGTAGAAAACAAAGAAGGGTAAAAGAAATTAAAGACGAGATAGAGATATTAAAGAACAAATAATATATAGGTAAAAATAGACAAACAAATCAAATTTGATTTGGTCCTTACTTAAACAGCTTAACAATTTATTAAATGAACAATAACACAATAAAGTCTATTCGTTTAACTTATCAGTGACGTCATGTATGCATTAAATCACAAAATGACCGTCCTCTGTAATTTAAAGCACAAATATGGGCACTGATACCAACCATTTGTTATTTACTTATTTGTTGATTGAGGTTATGTACCTACGTATATTTTGGTCTTTTATCTACAAACGACATTGACATCCCGCCATTTGACAATTAGGTTAAGTTGGTATCAAAACTGTTCGTACATAAATACTTAAAAAACGACACAAAAGTATCAGATTAATTCATCGATCCATTGAGATAAATAAAACAAATAAACTATACACCCTACTCCCTTTTATTTTTTTGTATATAACTTATTCTAATTATATAGTCTTTCTTCTTATTTTTTATCCTGTCTCTCCTCTTTTTACGTCCCTCATCCACTCAATCTCTTCTCTTCCTTCTGCCAATAACTTTCTCATCTTTCCTCAATTCACCACCTATGTTCTAAAAAATTTTCCCACATTTCTCTACACAACCTACACTTTCTGTCTTTGTCGGTCCACCGATACTTATTTTCAGTTTCTTCATTCTTTACCTTAAATCAGTCTCTTTTTGTTAGATAACTAGGTTTCCTTTTCGCCCTTATCTGCTAATATTTCTCGTTGTACTTTCCTTCTGTTATTTTTTCAGCTCTTTCTTGTGCTTGTGAATTCTAATTTTTCCTTACTATTTCCGCTTTTACACTTCTTCCTTCTTGTTTTACCTTCCTTATCTCTTCTTTCGCGTATTCTCCTTTGTTGTAGTACCATCTCCTTTCCTCTTCCCGTTATTTTCCTTTTTGAACATTTATTTCCTTCCAGGACTTATATCATATCTCTCTCGTTCCTTGATTTCCATTTTCTCCTCATACCCCATCGCCCTGTCTAAATTCTTAACCTCTCAAATTTTACATAAAACTTTTACTTTCCTCTTGTTCCCTTGATTGAGCATATATTGCCTCTCTCCACTACCATAGAAATTCTTCTCCTCTCCATATCCTTTCCAATAAACCTTGTAGTCTCTTTCTCATCTTCTCTCGCTTATGTTCCATCTGCTCCCCCTGCCTTCCCGTTCTTAATTTTTCTATTGCTTCTTCCACTTCCTCTTTTTCAATCTCCCATTCTCTTTTCTTCACACATATCCTTTCTTGCCTTTTCTCTATTACACCCAGCATCTTCTTGCAATAGTCTTCCCTATCTTTTCTTCTACCTTTATTTCTGACTTTCATTTTCTTTTTTGGCTTCTTCCTTTGAACTCCCATGGATGTTCTTCATTCCTCATTTACACAACATCTCCTTCCAACTTTTTTTTGTATTTTTCTTTTTTTACACACTTTTTAAACTCCTTTCTTATCTTTCTGATCTTTCTGTGATTATTTTTCTTTTTCTATCTTCTTCTCCTTCTTCTCATTTCCTTTTGGTCTTCTGACATTTCCCATTCCATCACCCACTTTTCGTTGGTGATAACGTTTGGGAGCGCAAGGAAGAAAAGTTCGCCTACCGAGTTCTTTAGCAACCTTCCATCGAATCCTGTCCGAATAACCGCACTAAATCTTTTCTGTACTATACATTGTACTCATTCTTCTCATTTCAATAACTACTGCTCTGAATCACTAACCGTGTTTTTAAAACACACCTCCACTGCTGATTAGCATTTGGTATGGGTCGGGGCAAAACCATATAAATCCCTCGTTATTAATCCGTTTACTTACAGTTATCACATATTTACCACCGATCCTCTCCAGTACAGCTGACTCACTCGGTGAAACCCTTAGGCAGATAAACCGCTCTAGAGTTAATCTAACCTACAATATTTCGTGGGGTCTTTAAAATAACGAAACCACGACTGCTACACAATTCTACTAACTTGATTAATTAACTCGATAGCCCTGTCCGATGAAACAAATTCGCACCACCGACACCGACCGAATCAACTCCAGGAGGGGAACCGAAAAACAACGTGTAAACACCGACTTACTGCACGTACCCGAAAACCGTCAAATGTAGGGCAAGATCACGGTAGTGTCTCCATAAACGCCACATTCTACCGGGCAAGTTTTCACACCAAATATTTAAATAACATTGTATTGATTAAACCATAATGGTAGTTAATGAGCATTAGTTACGCGACAGAAGAAATAAAACGGTTTAAAGAGAAGGAAGAAGGTTGGAAAAAGAAATAACAAAGAGAGACAAAGAAGAATGAGAACCAGGGAAAGAAGATACAATATGGGATACGTGGATATAATAGTAAAATAAATTTCAAAGCATTTAACAGGGAGAACTGACAATACAAGAAGATGATAGCTAGATTTAGAAGAGGTAGTGAAGAAAACGAAAATAAACATTAGATGAAAGACAATGAAAATATTTTTTACGATTAAGAATGAGGTGGGTATCATGAAAAACCTCATGGAGTGCGACCAGAATAGATCTTTTGTGACCCCTCTAGTTGGAAAGATATATATCTTAGACAAATTCGATCAGGTGCTTGGTCGGAAGTTTTAATAAATCTTCTTCTGAGATAAAGATGAGTTCTAGGTGCTTGTGTCTCTCTAGGCGCATAGCTTGTTGATCTGCTTGCTTCCATATGCCTTTATGCCTCGGCACCCAGACAAGTTTACCTTTATTCTTGTTCGGCAGCTGATTTAGGGCCTTCTGGCACTTGTAGTGCCTTTTAATGCATATATATATATATGCTGTCTGCATTAATTTTTGTGAGGAGATGTTCAGCCACCATGTGAATGGCGTATACTTTTGCTTGAAAAATAGTGGCGTCCGCACTAAGGGACTCATGTCTTTTAAACCTTGGTCTTACCACTACAGCCCCACACCATTTCCCAGTACCTCCCGTCTAGTTTTTTACAGTTAGGAATCAAACATTGTATTCACGATAAAAGATAAATTTTTAGCTTATCTGGTCGCTTATCTGCAGTCATATTTAATAAAGGAGTAGCTCTAAGAATTCCTAAATGATCTTTGAGAGTCTGCTTTATAGCTTCATCTTTAATTCCTCAGTAGAGGGTCCAGACTGAGAAGGGTCTCCATCGCGCCGGCGGGTGTGGATTTCATGGCACCTGTGGTAATCATACCCGCAAGCCTTTGCATTTTGCCAAATTTACTTCCGTAGTTCTTTGGTCTACTTTCCTCCGCCAAACTGCGAACGCATATAGAACTCTAGGTCTGACGACCTGCTTGTAGACTTAGTTGGTTGCCCTGGGGCTTAAGTCCAACGGTTTGTCAATCATTTGGCGACATAACCATACAGTTTTTTATAGCCTTTTTGGTAGTTTTAGTCAAGTGACTCTTCCACGTTAATTTTGCACTAATGTCACTCTGGAGTTCCACCAAAGCATTTACTCTTAGTTCTTTTTGTTTTGATAAGACAGTTTACCTCAAATAGCCTTTGTTGTGAGGTTAACTGTTTTCTCCAAGTATTTATTGATCTTATTTTAGTTGGTACTTCGTTTATATGTAAGTTACTTTCTAATTCATTATTATTAAGTACCCTGTATATTTGGTTTGTAATGCAACACTCCCTTATTAAACATTATTTATTAGGTTTGAAACTTTCGTATACATAAGGTTTAATCAAAAACCTCTTACCTCATAAGTTTATAAAGTTGTGTGACTGTCGTCAACAATTTACGATTATTTTGGTTAAATGAGATCACGTTCGTTTAAAAATAGTGCTTTGGCAGGTTTAATTTATGACTTTCGTCGTCAAATTACGTTTTACTTTGATATAACGTGCTCGCTTTCGCTTGAAATTTTTTTGCTTCAGCTGGTTTATTTACGTTATTAGCGCCGTTTGTTTTCCAATTTGTTTGGAAATATTTAGAGAACATATTTATTGATTGATTTCGTTAATTTTTGCAAATTCAAAAATTAGTTCATTTCATCAAAACTTTTTCTTTGGCTTTGTTACCGTATTGGGTCCGAGCGTCGCTAAATGACGTCGATAACTAGTAAGTAGGCAGTTGATTATTAGCGGCGGCTCAGGTTCGATGCGGCGGCACACACACAATGGAAACGCAAAACAAATACTTGCACTATTTGATTACTTAATCAATAATCCAAATACTATTTACACTTGAACGAACAGTATGACTACTACTATAATATGATTAACTCGGAGCGGGAGCGTAGCGGTGGTATTGTTGCGAAGGCTTTGGAACGACTGCCTGGCTGTCGCAAGGTATCCTGGTTTTGTTCGTTTCGGGCCGCTAATCGTCAGTGGGAATGTGCTCCGCCCTCTGCGTTGGCGTTATCTGTGACAATCTCCCCCTGCTCCGAAGGATTAGCGACCGGTTCTTCGGAGTGGCGTATCCGTTAGCGTCTTCTTCTGAAGGGTCGGGGAGGAATGCGTCGCACTACCAATTTGCTGGTACGGCAATAGGGTGGTTGGCGTTTGTCGGTGCATCGTCGGTGGGAGCAGCGTTCGTCGGCGTTGGGTCTTGCTGGGGCCGTCCAGGTGCCGGCCTGATGTCGTGGACGTGCACCTTCGTCCGGTCTCCGTTAGGTTTTGGATCCAGTACGCGTTGGTTCCGGTCAATCCACTTCGGATACGAAAATCACCGGGATCTTTCTAACACCTTCTGCCCCGACGGAGAATTGAGTTCGTGTCGGTCCGAACTTAGCATATCTCGATCGGTATTTAAGCTGGTTGCGGTGAATCTCCCTGATGCGGTTTTCGCGGAGTTTCCTTTGAGTACAAACCTCGTCCTGAGTCGGGTTGAGCCTCTACTCACGGGCGCGTCGATGCGTTGTACCCCAGTACGCCTAGCTCGGTGTTGTCCCTGTCGCAGCGTTTCTTCTTGCTCTCAGGTTGAACAGGATGATGGGCAGAACACGGTCCCATAAGTTCGTTCAGGCGGCTTTTGAGATGAATGCGTAAACCTTTTTAATTTCTTGGTTACGCCTCTACTAAGGGGTTGGCTTGGGATGGTAAACCGGAGTCGTCCAGTGCATGCATCCCCAGGTGTGAGGGCGGCGTCTCAATCTACCGACGCGAACTGTGGTCCGTTATCGGAGACAATCGCTTTGGGGAAACCATAACGTCTAAAAACCTCGTTCTTTAATTTATCGCGTATACTGCACATCCGCGTCCAACTTTAGCCAATAGTAGCGGCATATCGGATGCGGTTTCTTCGGTACCCGGATGCCCAACCGTAGTTGCGTCGTGGTAAGCTCGCAGTACTGTTTCTGGGTGCCCACCGAAACCACTAATAAGTTTCCGCGTTGATTACGTTTGTAGAGGAGCCCACTGTGTACGTCGAATTTTTGTAGGAACCGGTTCTGCCCAGGAGTTCGCGTTCCATTTTGTTGGATTTCTTCCCAAGTACGCAACAAATTGACCGCGTGCGGGTTTTGTTGTTGTTCGCCTTGGATGTGCGCGATTAAGTCGGCCACGGCGATGTGAGCGGTGGTAGGAGTAGGCTGACTCGCGTGCGTACCGACAAGTTCAGGGGAAAGTACGTGGTCGGTGTCCAAACCTTCGTCCTCTACGGCTTGCGGTTTGGGGTGCCGTGATAAGTGGTCTGGGAGTTCATTGGTAGTACCTGGGCAGTGTTGGACGTCAAAGCGAGTACTCCTAAAGAGCCAGAGCCCAACGCGTCAACTTGTTTTTTTTCGTCCTTTGTCCGATCCAACCACAAAAGAGCGCAACTATCCGTACGTAGAGTAAATTGTCTGTCCTCCAAGTAGGGTCGATATTTCCTGATGGCTCACACGGCGGCCAGGCACTCTTGCTCGTTGACATAATATCGAGACTGGGCCGCGTTAAACTTCGCACTGGCGTAGCTTACTAATCCGACTCACCGCCTGTGACGGTTCTTGATAAAGGACGGCAGCGATACCGACCGTGGCCATTGGCGTCGGTTTGTAAGGTAAAGGGCAGGTCGAAGTCGGGACGGTGTAACCGCAAAGGCTGACTGAGGGCTCTTTTAAGTTTTGAATGCCCTTGAGCTTCCATATTCCATACGAAGCCGCGGTTGGTCTTGACTAGTTCCGTTAAAGGGGCTTGTGAGCTGGGCACAGTAAGGGATATAGTCTCGGACCCAGTTATTAAACTCAGAAAGCCACTGAGCTGCTTCCTCGTGTTGGGGCGGTCGGCCGCTTGTAGAATCGCGATGTGTTCTGGCCTTGGTGAGTTTCATTCTGCTGTTATGTGCGGCCAAGATAAGTGATGGAGGTCACGTCGATCTTGCACGCGTCTGGAGACAAAGCGGAACTGTGCTGTTGGAGACGTACCAAGGTTAGGTGGTGGATATCACTTGCAGTTTAGTACGAGTATGCATGACAATGTCGTCGAGGTGCACCAACACGAAGCGCCGCAGGTAACCGGGAAAGACCTCTGCGTCATCAGCTTCTTGAAGGTGGACGGCGCGTTCTTCAACCCGAACGGCATGATTCAAACTGGTAAGAGGCTCAGTTGAGAGTAGAAAACGCGGTGAGCTTCTTGAGTCATCATCGATGAGAACTTGCCAATTACCTGATTTTAGATCCAGAGTAGAAAACACTCTTGCCTGTCCCAGGTCGCGAAGCGTTTTGTGGATGATAAGCATCTATAATCGACGCAGAAGCGGGGTTTACCATCCTTCTTACTGAATATCACCACCGGGGAGCTGTATTCGGACGTACTCGGTTCTATAATGTTGTCAGCCCACATGTTTTCCACTTCTCTAGGGATGATTTCTTTCTTCACCGGCGAATATCGGTACAGCGGCAATCGGAATGGGGTGTCGTCTCTGAGGTGAATCGTGTGCGTTGTCGACACGGTGGTGGTCGGGCCGGTCTGTCGACCGAGAGTGATCCGGAGGTGGCAGAACACGTTTTGAGCGAGTCGGCTAGGTGCTCGGGAAAACCATGTTCGAGTTCACCGTCGTCGACCTCGTTTCCAGCGGTGACCCAACTGATACGTCAGTGTGGTGCACCCACGGATGTCAAGACTCTGAGTTGGGTCGGCAAGGCGTGCTTTAGTCATATGAGTGTGACCCAGGTCGGTCACCAAGTCTGACCGCAGGAAGTTATGCGAAGACCAGGAGTCGAGGAGGGCTTGGTATGAGTGGCCGTCCACGTGCAGCAGGATCTTCGGCAAGGAGTCGTAAAGCGAAGTTGGTTCGATGGCGATAGTTTGCGGTTTTACGGACGAGTTGCTGGCTCGGCCGCCGTTTTGTTTCCCGGACGTGAATAGTAGCGGGCGTCTAGTACGGAGCAGTCTCAATGAAAGTGACGCTCCGGACAGTAATGACAGCGGGGAACTAACGGCGAAGGTGCGTTGGCCGGTGCCAGTGTGGAATCCACCTTGGTGTTGGTAGGCTGACTGCGGTCTTGTGTGGTCAAAAATGATTTGAACTTGGCCTGCAGGTTGTCCAGCAATTGTAGGAGCTGCCACATAGTTTTCGGCTTGTATAGCACCAGAAAGGGTCGAAAATGTGGATACACTAGTTCGACAAACCGCGACAGGCACTCCTTGACTTCGATCTTTAGTCTTTTATGCAATTTGTGATTGATTTCGTTGATTTTATGCAAATCCAAAAATTAGTGCATTTCATCCAAAATTTTTCTTTGGCTTTGTTAATTAAGGCGTCCGGGCGTCGCTAAATGACGTCGATAACTAGTAAGCAAGGCAGTTGATTATCAGCGGCGGCTCAAGGTTGAATGCGGCGGCACACATAAAATAGAAACGCAAAACAAATACTTGCACTATTGATTACTTAATCAATAATCCAAATACTATTTACACTTGGAACGAACAATATGACTACTACTATAATATGATTAACGGAGCGGGAGCGTAGCGGTGGTATTGTTGCGAAGGCTTTGGAACGACTGCCTGGCTCTCGCGAGGTGTCCTGGTTTTGTTCTGTTTCGGGCCGCTAATCGTCAGTGGGGATGTGTTCCGCCCTCTGCGTTGGCGTTATCGGTGACAGCTTTAGAATTCTATGAGCGGTACGTGCGTTTTGTATTCGGTCAATCGTCACCAAGCCCTCCAAGTGTAAAGATGCGGATATACCACGTGGTTTTTGTTGGAAAATTTTAAATGTATTCTTATTGATGTGTATTTAAGTGATTTTTTTGTTTGATCACTCAGACTTTTTTAGTAAAAGCGTTTTTTAAAAGAATTTTCGCCTCACAATTTTGCATACATATACCTACGCATTTTATGTTTTATCAAAACTTCAGTCAGTTTGGCAATTATTAACAAAGAGTATTTTTTGTTGCGACGTGCGTTTGCAGGCACATTTTTACAACCTTTGCCTGCGGTTCATACCTTTGCTTTTCGAATTCGCTTTCAAACTTTCCGTCGATTATCTATCAAACAGCCCCTTTTACCTCAATCTGCACCAACAAGGTATTTATAACATCATTACAAATTTGGTCAAATTAAATAAAAATGCTTTAAAATTTAACTAATTTTGTTAACATACTGAAGTGATTGCTACGTGCGTAAACTTTGAAACGAAAAGTGCTTTGGCGTTTAACTTCTTTGTTCATTATGATGTTTTAATTATTTTATTTCTTTTGTGTGTGTTTGCGCAAAATTCAGCTATTCACGATAAATCCGGACTTTATGCACTTACGAAGTCAATGTATTCTTATTGGTCAAATAAAATTAACTTAACGAATGTAAAAAACATAAACAATATCTTCTTTTTGTGTGTTCTAGTTTAATTACCTGTTTTGTAAATTACGGACGATGTGATCGGTAAGAAATAATTGTAGATTCTGAGATAATCTTTATTACTGATGGTTAGATTGTAGAATTATTGTTTTCTTTTTATTATGTAAATTTTATTAGTGCAATAAGCCATGTTAATGTTCGTAAGAAACTTTTTTAATACGTTTGTGCGCGTTTTGATAATGTTATAGGTTTATTAAAATACTTTCAAAAAGGTATGTATCGAAAGTACCATTCTTGGTCGAATTTTGATACACGGAGACCAGAAGTTTTTCATCATGTCATCTCCGTTTAACAAATTTCTTAATGTACTTGACGACTCAACAATCTTTTGATACCACCAGGTTAATTCACGAAACAAATTTTTCGAGGACTACGCCTTTCCACTTTTGAGTTACGCTTATCCCCAGATTATGTTGCGTTGTATTTGTTAGCAATTTGTGCACGTAACAAATGGGCGATGTTAGCCACCATCATGTTAGTAATAAGTAAGTACTCATAATGCGTCGGTAATTTTTCTTCTAATTTATTCCTTTGACGTTACTAGTAATAATGTCTAGATTTTATTCCTTTTGTGAACAATTTTGGCTTTGTAGTTAGGCAATTTAAGTTGCATTCAAGTAAATCGGTGACAAAATTATTTGAGTTAGAGATATCGAATTTCTCTAACTTAGTTATTGTTTAATCTTGTCTTCTTTCTTGCTAGAAAATGCAGTAGCAACTATGTTTTCTCAAGAGTGTTTTAAGATGAATTATTTATAAAATGTGCCGATACCTATAATCAAAACGTCAACAAGTGCTTGTTTAACCTACTAAATATTACACAATATCAATATACTTGGGCGGTATTAATTTCTGGTCGGTATTTAAAACGTCAGTCAGTTGCAACGATTTCATGTTTTTTTATCATGCAAATAACGACAATTAATGTAGGGTTTGTATCAATTTCAATTAAAACTCTGAATTGAAGGTAATAACTTTCTCATCTTCGTGTTCCATTTCTCTCTTTTTTTTTGTTCTGAAGTTCACGAAGATAAAACAATGGAACAGATAAAATGTTGATATTGGAGATGAGAAGGATAGAGGGATTTAAAGAATGTAAAGATGAAATTAGAAGGATGAAGAAGAAAATGGAACAAAAAAAAAGATGGGCGACAGAAAGGCAAAATTGAATAAAAAGAAAAGATGAAATGGATAAAAATTGAGAGAAATTGAAAGAAGAATAGAAAACCAAGAAATAGAAAAGGATAAACAACATGGTCATAAAGGGGCCAATAAAGATAGAACAATCAAGTAGGAAAGTGAAAAAAATAAAGGAGTAAAGAAGATGTTAAGAGAAGAAATAGGAGTAGAAGTAGAAATAACAGACGCATACGCAATAAGTAGGAAAGAGAGCGATAGTAGTAAAGATTGGAAGATGGGAGGAGAAAATAAAAATAATGAAAGAAAAATAAAACTGAGAGGTACAGCAATTTATATTGATAATGATTTGACAAAAAAGAAAGAGAGATACAAGAGAAGTTAAGAAAAGAAGCTAGAAAATAGAAGGGAGAAGGGAAGAGAGTGAAAGTGTGGTATGGGAAGTTATGGATAGAAAGAATGGAAAAAAATGAGTGGAGGAAGAAGGAGGTTTGAGACAGAGGATAGCAAAAAACTAAAGAAAGGGGAAACGGAAGGAAGAGAAAGAAAGGAGAGTGAATTTTTAAAAATACTTTTTGGAATATTGCAGGAATAAGAAATAAAGGAGAAGATTTCTGGAGGTACATAAATCGTTTTAAAATAGTAGGACTGGTAGAGACATGGTTGGAAGAAAAAATGTGGAAAATTAGATTTAAATGGGAAATACAATTTGCGGAAAGAGAAAAAAAATGGAAGAGGGCAAAAGGGAATAAGAAAGAAATGGGAGAAAGAAAAGAGGGAAACAAAAGTGAGGCAAAAGAATATATGAGCACAAGAGGAAGGGAAAATATACGAAACATTAACGATATATGGAAAGGAAATGGAGAAGACGAGAGAAGAACTAGAGAAGGCAATTGAAGAAAGGAAAGAAAAGAAACTTATTATAGGGGAGACTTTAACGCGAGAACAGGGAGGAAGGAGGGATAAATAAATGGAAAACAAAAGAAAGAGAAAAGTCGAAAGATAAAAAAAAACGGTGATAGTCAACAAATCAAGTAGAAAAGAAATAGAGCACATAAAAGTAGGAGACGAAGTAGATTCAGATCATCAACCAATAGAAGTGAACTTAATAGGAAAAGAGGAGGAAGAAGAAGAAGAGTTTATAAAATAGGAAAAGAAAAAATAGGAATGACAGAAAGTATAGAAACGTGTATGAATATAATGGAAGAAGAGCAAAAAGCAGCAGAAGAGGACGAAGAATAGTGGAAAAGAATTATAGAAAAATAAAGATGACAAGTTGAAAAGCGAAGATTTAAAAGACGAAAAAACAATAGAAAAATAATGTCAGAATGGTGGAACATGGAATGTGAGAGCAAGAACAGAAATGAGAAAGACAAAAAACGGAAAAAAGGAAAATAAATATAGAAGAATATAAGAAAATAAAAGCAGAATTCAAGAATAGATGTGAAAAGAAAAAAGTGGATTATCGAAAACCCAATGGAAGAAAATATGAAGAAAATCAGAAACGACAGGAAGGTTTGGAAATTTGTAAATCAAATAAGAAAAAAAATAAAAGAAAACCAGCAATCGATTAAAAACTTATTAGAAATGTACTACAAGGAATAAGTTAATACCATAGTAGAAAATGGGAAAATATGAGAAACAAAATCAAAAGAAGAATAAAGAATAAAACAAAACTAGAAGAAACCTTAGAAAAATAAAGATGAGAGAAGCAAGAGGCACAGATGAAGCACAGGGAGAAGTATGAAAATACACAGGGGAAAAGATGAGAGAGAGAATAAGAAAACTATTAGACAAAATATGGCAGGGAGAAGATTTTCCATAAAAATGGAAGAAAGCGATTATTTGCCCAATATACAAGGGAGGGAATAGACAAAAAGTGAAAAACTACAGGGGGGTTAGATTGAAAGAGTAGATAAATACAAATACTTAGAGTATATGGTGAGATATAATAATAAAGACAATGATCATATAAAAGATTAAAAAAAAAAAGGAAGTAATATAGTCAAACAAACATGAGGTATACGAGATAAATTATTCGGTAAAGAAGTGGAGAGAAGAAAGTGGTACGGAGCAGAGATTTGAGGATGGAAAGAATGGGAAGAACTGGAGAGGATGGAGGAAAGATTTTGGAGGTGGACGCTAGGATTGGAGAGGGAAACACTAGGATATTTAATAGAAAAGTAAAGAAAAATGATAATACAAGCAGAGAGCAATGAGGAAAAGATGGAATATGGAATAGATAATGAAATTTTATACGAATGTTAGAAGGAGGTTGAATTACAAAGAACAAAGCATGAACAAGAAGAGAAAAGTGCATATTATGGAAGAGAAGAGGTAAGAAGATTGAGGGAGGAACGAAGAAGAATGAAAGAAGAGATAACACAAAGGACAAGAATAACCAAGATGAAAATAATAGAAACAAAGTATAATACAAAATACAAATACATAATGATGGCAGAGATACCAAAATATATTAAAGGAGGATGCAATATAAAAGAAAAACGTATGGTAGCGAGGTAACAGAAGCATAAGGATGGAAGAAAGAAAGAGGATTATAATAAAAAACATCTAACGGAGGAATGTGGTGAGGGTAGAGGAAGAAGAAGAAAATAAGTAGATATTTTGCGGAGTGGGTTATAATATTAGTATGGGTTTAGTTTTAATTAATTAAATGTGCAACAAATAAAGCTTGGTTTGATTGATTTGATTTGTTTGACTTTCTCATCGAATTTTAATACATTTTGGCTCAACAGGTGTACGGGCAACTTTAATAAAAATATCATCTTTTAAACAATGCAATTTTTTTTATGAAAAATTTACTAAATTTTAATTTTATAGTTTACCAAAGTTTTGAGGTAATTTTGTTTTTTGTATACAGGGTTATTCACGGTGTTACTATGATTATATTACAGCCAAACTCCACAATAAAATTTAAAAATATATCTGGAATTTAAAATTATATTCGAAATATACAGGTTTCCCAAAATACACAGAACGTATCAAAGTTGTGTTGTTTCTTATGAAATCTCCTATATATAATTACATTTTTACCGATTCATATCTCAGCAACTATTCTCTTTTTCTAAACTAAATTTGCACTGGAGTCTATCAATTGATCAGATTTTATGTAGAGTTTATGACAAATCCACTATCATATACAGGATGTGTACAAAATAAAGATTAAATAATGACATATTTTGAACCGAAATAACTTGCTTAATTTAAATGGAACGCCCTGTATTTTATATCAACAGTGAATGTAAAATGTAATTGCTTATCGAACAACACTATAGCGTCCTATAGCTAAATATTAATGTTTTCTTGATGCAGACTGATTTGGAACAAATTAAATACCTATCATCCAACCTATTATTATTGTAAATGAAACCACTCTGTAATGTTGGTTGTCTACCTACCTTTTACTTGTTTTCACGGATGTATAAAAACGGCAACGCTGTGGAGTAAAATTTTTCGGTAAAGGAGATCGCAACATCTTCCAGTAGTAGTTTAGCTTGCAAAATGTATTATGCGAAGATTCTACTGAAATAAAACGGATGTAAGGTTAAAACGAGTTTCAACAAAATACCCTACAAATAAAAGAACTTCCGCGTGTACAATTATTATGAAGGGAATGTGTATGTTTATTAAATTCTTGTAAACTCTATACATATTTATTTCTCCAAAAAGTTAATACTGTTAATGAAATGTTTGTACACAAAACCAACCTTCTCCTCCTTACAAGTACATACATAATAATTGTTAAAATTGTTACAAATCAATCATTATTATAAAAATTTGCATTTTTCATGGAAACGTGAATATTTAGCTCTCTTTAGCAACTCCTACCATCATCAATATTCATAATAAAAGAGTCGATGTCGAGTCATCATCTTTGGAGAGGATATAAATTTGCTCGTGCTCATCTGCGATTTGGATCTACTAAAAAAAATGTATACTTTTAGAAATGTAGCAGAGATGAAGCGAATTTGACCAAAGGGAAGTGGTGCCACCACCACCAGGATTTGAATTTTTCATCATTGCATTTACTAGGCCCTACACCACCTTTGTCTTTTTCTGATAGGAGGAGATAAAAATGGGGGGCCAACTTCAGACAAAATCAAGTTCTAATTGACCAAGCAAGAGCTTTCCTCCAGGCAGATGCTACAAGCACCAACAACTTGCAGCAGCCGGTGACAAGTTGCCCTATATGCAGAAGACCGTATTTTTGTAAAGTCAGCAGCCAAAGTCAAAGATAATTTGACCCAACCAAAAAAGCTGCGTGGTATCACCACTACCAGGTGAAAACTGTTTGGAGCTGGAGAGAGTGGGCGCTTACAAGAGTTGAGAATTGAGCTGAACTCATTTCCATTACCCGCAAGCCCCTGACCCCGCAAAGCTCCTAAAATTATCTCTTGCAAATGAAAGAAGGAGTGCAGAGGTGGATGCACTTGTCAGGACACTACTATCATCATCATTGAAAAGACGGCGATATCGAGCCTAGAGATAAACCTGACGTTCCACCAAGGATCTACCTATTAAAAAAGCAACTAAAGTGATGGTCACGTTCATCAAAAACAAATCAAATTAAATTTTATTGTTCTTATAATTAAACAAAGGATTCGTTTTCTATATTTTAATACAATTCTTTAAACCTATCCAACTGTTTCCCTTTATTTTTCTCTCCCTATTGTTTCATTATTTTCCTTTTTTCCGTTCCATCCGTTTCCTTTTTCCACTACCTTCTTCATCCATTGTATCCCTTATTCCTTTCCTCCAATAACCTCTTCCAATCTATTTCTTCTGGTCTCAGCTCTTCACATTCTTCCTTCAAATGTTTGATATTCTCCCACTCTCTCCCACACAATCTACATACCCTCTCTTCATTCTTCTTCCAGTATTTGTTTTCCTGTTCTTCGTTTCCTGTCCTAAACCTTGCTATTAACTTTTTTCTTCTAACCCTTTTTCAGATGTCAACTCCTTCGGTATTTCCTTGTATTTTTCATTATATTTCCCTTCTTCTATTTTTTGTTCTTCTTTTCTGTCCTTGTGTATTCTTATTCCGTCTTATTATCTCCTCTACTAAACTTCTTTTCTCCCATTTTATTCTCTTGTATCTCTTCTCTCATGTAACCACCTCTTTGATAATATTTCTTTCTTGCCTCCTATATTTTATATTATTTTCTGCATTTTCACCTCTTTCCAACATTCATATAGTATCTCTTTTTCTTTTTGTTTTCATCCCTTCTTCATACTTCATCGCTCTTTTTCTGTTTGTATTCTTATCTTTTTAGTTTTATTTTTCCAATATCTTTCCTGAATCTTCTCTAGTTCCTACCATTCCTTTTATCCCCAAATTTCTGCTCCATACATCATAACGCTTTTTACTAATCTTTCAAAACCTTTCTTCTTTTCTCTATATCTTTTCCGAAAGTTCTTCTCCTAGGCCCCCATGCTTCTACTACTATTCTATTTCCTCTTGTCTGAGTTCTCTTATTTGGTCTCCATCCTTGTTGTCGTATCTTATCACATACCCTAAATATCTGTATTTGTCCACACTCTCAATCTCTTCTCTCCCCACCAACATTTCACCTCCCTTTGTCTTCCTTTTCTCTTTTAAATTCTATTATTTTGTTTTCGGTACATTTACTTGAAGTTTTCTTTTTTCTAAGAACCTTTTTATTACTTTTATCATCTTTTTATTTCTTCTTCGTTTTTCGTTAAGGCGACAATATCGTCGGCATATGCCAACACCCATACCTTTTCCTCCCTATTACGATCCCTCCCACCTGATGTTTTTCCAATTCCTCTCCTAAATCGCTTAAATAGATTGCGAACAGACACGGACTTAACGGGCATCCCTGCTTTAGTCCGTTCTCCGTCCAAAATTCTCCTCCTAACTTTTCTCCACTTTTGATCTACATCTTGTCTCCTCGTAAACCTCCTCTATTGCGTCTTTTATGTCGTTTTTTATCCCCATTTCCCTTATTTTTTTCAATAGTGTTTCTCTGTCCACGTTATCGAATGCTGCCTTTATGTCCATAAACAAACCCCATACTCTCCCTTCTTTTTTATTCCTATCTCCTTGTTAATTATGTGTTTCAAAATAAAAATATTATCTATCGTCCCTTTCCCTTTTCTGAAACAATTTTGCCAGTCCGGTATTAATCTCTTTACCTCTAACTCCTTCTCTAACTTTTTTATTATTATTTCTGCATATATTTTATACCCTATGTTCATTATGCTTACCCCTCGGTAGTTTTTCACATCTGTCCTGCTTCCTCCTTTGTATACTGGACATATGATTGCTTTCTTCCACTTTTTAGATATTCTCTCCTGTCCATATTCTTTCAAAAAATTTTCTTAATTTTTTCATCGTCTTTTCCCCCGTATATTTCTATTGTTCTTCTTATGTTTCATCCGTTTCTCCTGCTTTTCTTTTTTTCAGTTTATCTATTGCTTCCCTATTTCCTCTTTGTCTACTCCCCTCTCTGTTTCTTACTCTTCTATTCCCATACTCTTTTTTTTTCAATACTTCTTTCTTTTCTCCTAAGATTGTCATACAATGTTCTTCCCATTTCTCTACTTCTATTTTAGCTTTCTTGCTTTTTCTTTCTCCTTTTGTTTACAAAATCCCATGCTTGTCTTTTCATTTTTTATTTCTCCTATCCACTCCATTTCCTTCTTTCTTTCCTCAGCAAATTTTCCTGATCTCACAATCCCAATTCCACCAAACTTTTCCTTTCCCTACTTCTTTTTTTTTCTATTCTATACTTTCTTTTTACTGTGAACTGCTCCATTTTTGTTATCATCCTCCCCATCTCGTCCTCCACTTCCCCTTCCTTTTCCGATCCCTCCTCCATTCTCTCTTTATACATTTTTATACTTTCCTCTGTTCAAATTTTTATTTCTCCACATTCTCCTCCTTCCCCTTCTTCTTCCTCTTCCTCTCACCACATGCTCACTTCTAGCGGTTGGTGGTCTGATTCCATTTCATCCCCTATTTTTAATGTTTCTATGTAGGTACTCTTTGCTTTTTTCGTTTATTATTACATAATCTATAACTGATTGTTCTCTTCCGCTTATACAGTGACCGGCAAAGAGTTATCCAAAAATTTCTTTTGGCAAATGAATTCAGCATATCAAATGACAAAAAAGCGCTTTGACAAATGTCATGTGACTACTGTCATGGCGGCAAATTAAAAAAATATTACTTAAATATGTAAAAAGTTGTTGTATAAATATATAAACTATACAACAACTTTTTATTTAAAACGAAAATGTGTAAATGAATATTTTTCTAAATACTTCAAAAATCTGTGTAGGTTAACGGCCCCTTTGGCTACGTAGATTATGTCCAAAATCTAATCAGATCTTCGAAAATATAAATAAGGTCCTTGTACAAAGTTCAATAAAATCGGATGGCTGGTTTTCTTCATTTCTCTAATTCGTCGGAAAAACTGAAAAAAAGGGGTGTTAAAATTTTTGGTTTGGAAACCGTCTCATAACTCTCCATCTTTTTTGTTTTTGTTATTTTTTTATTTGTTCAAATCATTTTTTTTTATTTAATTTTTGTAATTTTTTGACTTGTAATCATTTTTTTTGTATTTGGGAGTATAACCTGTTAAAAATATAGATATTATCAGTGTTATTATTTTATTTCATAAGATGTGGAGAAAAAACTTAAATAAACAAAACTCATAGTGTAATTCAAAATGTTAGTTTAATCTACTGTTATGTTTTTTTTCCTTTCTTCTAACTATCTTCTTCTCTTGTCTACCTCTTTCATCCACTTTATACCATCCCCCCCTTTTTTCTTCTCATCCCTTCTTCCTTTAATGCAACACAATTTTCTCTTACATGTTTATTATTTTCCCAAACATTTCCACACATTCTACATAACCTTTCGTTGTCTTTCATCCTTCCTTTTAAGGACCTTCCACTATTAGATCCACTATCCCTATTGTATCTTTTTTCTTTGATCTTCATTCTTATTTTTTGTATCTGATTATCTTTCTCACTTCTTTTTATTACTTCTTTAGCCTTCGACTTAATTACTACCAAATACACTCACAATCCCTCTTCGACTGGTTGCTGCGAGCCAGGTTTTCGACACTGCCGTTTAATTTAATGTTTTTATAACAATAAACCACAACAAATTCTATCATTGGTGTAAGATTAAATGTTTCCTGTTGAGTTTACAATGGTTGATGAGTCGTTTCACCATCTAAGAGAAGATTTTGTTTGAATTGAGAGAGGAGGAAAGTTTACTAGGAGGAAAGGAGATAGTATAAAGTGGATGAAAGAGATAGACAAGAGAAGAATAATAACCATAGAGTAAATTATCATTTTGGATTACACTGCGAGTTTTATTTCTTCGTTTCTTTTGATTGGGCAGTCAAATTTATTTGATAATTTTAAAGAACAAATACAAAAATTGATTTTGATTGACTTGCTCAATAAATTATTTATTGTGTAATTACTTTACAATTGTGTTAAAACGTTTAAACTACTAATAAAAACTTTCACTATTTTGCAAAATACATTTCAACATTAATCAAATACTTAATTTTAGGTTGCGTTTTTTTGTATAATAACAAATTACAAAAATATTGACTTCTTTGTTTTGTATGTAGGTACGAGGGTAAAAGTTACTCAAATACGTGTTAAAAAGACATGTTGTGAAAAATCTTCAACAAAGAACTTTGAAAGGCAGTTTTTCCAGTTACTAAATATATTGTCGCTTGATGAAAGCACCGGCCATTTTAAGAACTTCCTAAGAATGTCTCCGCAAGATTTTGAAATTTTGTTAAATAAAATTAGACCTAAAATTCAAAAAAAGGATACAAACTTAAGAAAAGCTATCACTGCGAAGAAAAGGTTGGCTATTACTTTACGCTTCCTGATGGCAACGGGTGATTCATATTCTAGTCTACAATATCTATTCAAGGTATCCAAACAGATAATAGCAGAAATAATTCCTGACGTATGCAGTGCTTTAATTGAAGTGAACTATACACAAGCCGCCAGAAAGAAAATGATGAAAAATAATAAATCACCTGGAGAAGATGAGGTGACCGTGGAAGCAATAAAGGTTGGAGGCCTCCTTCTGCTACAGAAAATACGAACACTATTTAATCTTTGCTTGCACTATTCCACAAAAGTGGCAAGAGGCATCCACCATACTCCTCCTCAAAAAGAAGATAAGACAGACCTTGAAAATTACCGCCCCATATATATCTTTTTAAGCCACCTATATAAATTATTCACGAGAGTGATCACATCAAGACTGGAGAGGAAGATTGAATTCTACCAACCAAAAGAACAAGCCGGTTTTCGATCTGCTTTTGGAACTAATGATCATTTACAAAGTATCAAGACTCTCATCGAAAAGACAGTTGAGTACAATAGACCATTGGCGCTCTTGTTTATAGACTTTCATAAGGCTTTTGATACGGTCGAGTTAAAGGCTCTGGTTAAAGCATTGGAGGAGTGTCGGGTAGATTATAGGTACTCAAAACTGTTCTATAACATATACAATAACGCAACTATGTCGATTAAATTACACGAAAGCAGCCAACCTATCGAAGTTGGAAGAGGGGTCAGACAGACATCCCCAAAACTCTTCATAACCGTATTAGAACATGCATTTAAAAAGCTCGACTGGGACTCAAGAGGTACCATAGATGGACAGAATCTTAATCACCTCAGATTCGCTGACGACATAGTCCTTGTAGCTGACAATCTCGGGAAATAAAACAAATGCTCCACGAACTTAACCACGCATGCGCCGAGATTGGTTTGAAAATTAATTTCTCTAAAACCAAGATCATGACTAATTTGGTTTTGAGTGAACGTATCAAGATCGAAAACACCCAAATCGAAGAGGTCGATAAATGTGTATAATTAGGTCACGAGATGCACATTTCAAGGGACAATCAGACCTGCGAGCTGCATAGGAGAATCAACCTTGGATGGGCTGCCTATGGGAAACTCAGGTATATCTTCAGAAGCGACATTCCTATCTGCTTAAAACGAAAAGTGTTCGACCAGTGTATTCTGCCGGTCCTTACCTACGGAGCGGAAACATTAACATAACATCCACATCCGCGAAAAACTAAGGGTCGTACAACGAAAATGGAAAGGTCGATGCTTGGAGTAAGCCTGAGAGATCACATTAGGAACGAGGAATTACGGCGAAGAACAGGAGTGACGGACGTGAGGAGTGAGGCCACGCAGCAATAAAAGAAGCCAAGGAAGACCGCCTACCAGATGGACCAACGACATAAAAAGAATAACAACCAACTGGATTCAGACAGGACAAGATAGAAAAAGGTGGAATGCCATGAGGGAGGCCTATGTCCAGCAGCGGACGTCTCAGGCTGGTTGATGAATTGAAGTTTTAAAGGACTATATAAAAGTAAGTCAAATGAAGTCAAAAGTAATTTTTTATGTATTAATTTTTTATTTCATTACTACGCATTTAAAGATTCATAAATTCTCTCAGGCCCTCCAAAATGCCATCTTTACAGACTTTTGTGGTGGAATATTTTCTTCAAGAAATCCTGAACAAGTCGTTGATTCCTCAGTATCTGTGTGGGAAAATTCTATTATTTTTGTTTCAGAATATACGTTGGCTGATTGTTGTGTAAACGCAGATAAAGAATCAGATTCATCATGCGGTGAATTTAGCGGTTTAGAGTAGGCTGTATTTTTATCAAAAACAGGTGGTGAAGTCGGAGTAGTGGATAAAGAACGTGGCGACGGAGTAGGCGATTGCGACTGGATTGGCAAGGCTTGGTTTGGAAACGTATTAAACTCTGCTGTGTTCTGTGATCGAACAGGTTTAATTTTTTCCCCAAGTACTTTCCAAAAGAGTCGCCTGGTTTTCTTTTTCTATTGGCTGTTGTAGAAACCGAAATGCTTCTTGAATTCGTGGATTTTCTTTTTCTATTGTTTTCTGCACTCTCACCCTTTTTAGGAGTTGAAGGTTTTGTAAATTGTTGCAACGATTTTTCATGACCCTGCTGAGCTGAAGTTTCTGCCAAATTTTCAAAAATAATATCTTCGGCAGTATTGTTGTGAGAAGATTCTTCTTCTACGATCTCGCTTTCAGTTTCCGAGGCAGTCTAAAATAGAAAATATTAATTAACTACATTTAGGTACTTAGCAATAAAGAGCGGACAAAATATGACACACGGATAATATTTTTTTTTTTCAATTTTTAGATTCCGTCTACCTTTGAGGAATAGCAACCTATCGCTCAAGATTTTGAGAGTCTGTGGAATTTTCCTAACTGTGCCGGAAGTATGGACGGTAAACACATAAGAATTCAAGCGCCCATTAATAGCGGAAGTGATTTTTTCAACTATAAAGATTTTTTTAGTATTGTCTTATTTGGTCTTGTTGATGCAAATTACAACTTTCTCTACGTTGATGTCGGCTGTCAAGGTCGCATCTCGGATGGAGGAGTTTTTCAAAACACTGAGCTGTATCGGAAGATTAAAAACAATACTTTGAACATGCCGCTACCCAAAAGTTTACCTCAAAGCAAACAAAACTACCTTACGTTTTCCTAGCTGACGAGGCTTTTCCCTCACAGAAACAATTATGAAACCATATTCTGGTACTCACCCAAAAGGGTCAAAAGAAAGAATTTTTAATTACCGTCTTAGCCGTGCACGAAGGGTGATAGAAAATGTTTTTGGCATTATTTCATCAGTGTTTAGAGTACTGAGAAAGCCGCTACTTTTGGAAGCCGAAAACGCTGTACTACATCTACATAATTATTTAAGAAAAGCAAAACTTAATATTTATATGCCACCTGGAACATTCGACTCTGAACATAATGGAGAGTTTGTAGAGGGTAGTTAGAGACAAAATTCAACTTCTAAAAATTTTGAGGCGATCAAAACCTACCCCGTAGAGCAAATATGAATGCAAAACACATTAGAGAAGAATTTGCCAATTATTTTACCGCAGCTGGTGCGGTTGCATGGCTTAAATATCACTTTATATCCTATATTAGTTATCTTACTTACAGAAAATCAAACCCTTTAGTGTTCACAGCTTTACGCGGTAATTATTAACAAAAATTTAAAACTCAATTAGCCTAGATGTTTTACTTACATATATATCCTCCGAGTTCATAGTTTGTCTAGGTCTGTCTTTATCACTAAGAAAGGCGAAGCTTTTGAATGCATACCAGTCCAATTTGTACACTTCTTTAGCACCTCAATAAAAATTTAAAAAAAACATTAATAACAATACTCTTCAATTTACAAAAACCCTATTCCTACAAGTTATTCACGAAATATTTTATTTGTTTCTAGGCCAAAAAGTAAAAGATACCGGTGGCTAAAATTTTTGTGAACACCCTGTACATACGTATTTTATTTTCTATACAAAAATTCTTGACTTACCTTTTCCTGTACCAACGGTTTTTCTTGCCTTTAGATTTTCCCTTCTATTAGAGCCTAATAAGCTCAATATTTTATGTTTTGCTTGTGCACCGTCAATATCAAAACTTTTCCAATTTCTTCCCAAGAATCAGCTGTTTTTATTCTTGTTGTAATGAAATTTATCATTTGGATACCATAAGTTACAATGCTTACGATATTCCTGGATTAGTAGTAAAATATCTTCCCTGGATAAATCCATAATAATATTTATTATCCGTCTACCAACTCGGACACCACAATAATTCTCTCATTCGGTCAACCAGTGGCGGCTCGTGGTCAATCATACTGGGAGGTCAAAAAATTAATTTAAAAATAGACATACTTAAAAAATATAAATAACTCAAATGCACCGCAAAATTTTATACAATCTACAATTTTGTTCAAAAATATAGTGATTTTTCAGTAGGGATTTTCTGTAAGCATTGTCTAGCTGTGTACGAATATCAACATTTCCCTACGGTTGCCAAAATTTACCGAGCATTTCATGTCTTCTGCAGACGAAACATGTTTTTTTATTTCCTCTTTTAAATGTTTTAAATCTCTGACACCGGATTTGGACTATAGCGAGTCTGACGAGTCTTTAGAAAATAATAAACAAACAAAACAGTAAAATACGTTTGATACTTCACAACCACATATCCAGTCAGCTAAATCGTACATTACTTCGCAGAAAGTTTCGATGAACATCTTTATTTTGTCTTTGCTAGTTTGTCTGTAAACTTAGTTCTGGCAAAGGACGACCATTTGCCTTGAACTCAACTAATTTTGTAAAATTAAGTTTGTTAGCACTTTTTAGTTGTTTAATTTTCTGCACTACCGACATTTTCTATTATAGCGCATGCACGCGCGATCCCAAAAAATAGTATTTTTCAAAACAACACAACAACAGTAAAACATATCAATATAAATTCTTAAATTGATTTAAAACACGCGAAAATCGAATCAAAAAATCGAGCGTAGTTAGACACCCTATTCGAAGTCAACGTAAACTGCGGACCCGCTTATGACCCAAAGTTGATTATTGTTTCACGTTCGCGTTTATTCGGGCGCTGCACGTTTTTCAAGTTCTTCCCGGTAGATCTAATTCAATGAGGACAATTCGCACCGCCAGCCCAAGGTTGAAGAGGATGAATTACGAACGACGGCCGATAAATTTAAGTTATTGTACTTGCGAATTACCATTTATTTTAATAAAACACGTAATAATGAATATTTTTGTATATTTTTAAATATAATATAATATATTATTACTACTACACTTTTTGGGTTAGGTACAGAAAATTTAAAATACACTTTTAAATGATGAAATGTTAAAGTAGAAATATCTCGTCCAAGGACGAGGTGTAAGGGAGAGTTCCAAGTACACTAGCTACGTTCCCCTCTGGATAGCTAGACTTATGCGTTGGATTAGGTAGGATTTAGATTTAGGTTCCCCAGTCGCATCCTTTAAGCGTCTACCAAGATCATTAGTAAACTGAATGGCCGCATCTCCAAATGAACCTAAAGTCTCCACAGCAAAGGGCAAGAAAAGTAGTCTCTCTCCACAATATCTGAGTATTTCCTTATCTTGATCGCTGCGGCAGCATTTGCTGTGGCTCCCACTGATTTGGCTGAGGTCTGGATATTGAGGGCGCAAGGGTATCTGGGCAAGTGGAATCCCATGCTAAGCATTTTCCATTGGACCATGGAATTAAGGTCACACCATCCGCTCTCTTACCATCTTCAGGACTAAGACCTACCGGCTCCAGAAGAGAGGTATGTGGGCTGAGCTTAAAGCTTTGGCTACGATAGAGTTATTTCTTGGTGGCGAGAATGTCGACCTGCACTAAAACGGCATGAGAGACCGTGGATTCAAATTCACTGACTTTATCACCACATTTACATAGGTGGGGTTGGCAAAAACTGATTCCCATACGAAGGGCAACCGAGATTTGAAAGACAATGTCACTCAGTAAAGTTCCAATTGTGCTGATAGGGATGGCGTGTAACCAGGCTCCAGCTTCTGGGGTCATAACTGCATAAAATCTTGCCTTTTCTTGAGTAGATTCAGGTTCGAGGAGGGAATTAGACGGTGGATATTAAGTAAGTCCCAATTTTTTGTTTAAGGGGTCAGCGGGTTGAGGAAGTTCTAACTGGGTCCAAGCATCTTTTGCTT
Organism: Abscondita cerata; assembly: GCA_030710515.1. Lineage (NCBI taxonomy): Eukaryota > Metazoa > Arthropoda > Insecta > Coleoptera > Lampyridae > Abscondita > Abscondita cerata. The sequence continues at coordinate 3,791 of JALBCR010003720.1, read as the reverse complement.
CAAGGTATCCATGAAAACAGTAGTCTCGGAGGGGAGAGAATAGAGACCATTAGTTCCTCGACGGATGAGATTGAAGATAAAAAGGCGGGCAGGTAGAGATCTTCGAGTTTACGAATGCCTAGTCCTCCAAAGTTCACTGGTAAACTAGACAGGTCATGGTGAGCAGCATCGAAATTCAGATTCGTAATTTTAGTCAGAGCTTTAAAGAAATTGTCAAATTCTTTCAGGATTGCGAGATGATTGTGTAAGGGTGTATTGCGGATTAGGTAGGTTAACTTAGGAATCCCAGTGCAAGATTTAGTAAGCTGTGTGTTTGTTAAGATTCAGAATTTTTGATAAGAGCAGTTGGAGTTCGTCAAGTTTAGCCGCAAAGACGTCACTAGTTGCAGAATCAACGAGAGGAGCTCCCAGAAGTGTAAGTTGGCTTGAGGTTATTCTTATGCCGGGAGCAATCGACTGGAAATCTTGATAACCTTTTCATTTGGTTCAGAGCAAAAGAACAACTCGCATTTTGATGGATTAATTTCTAATCCCAAGTGTTTTCCCGACGAGATAATGTGTTGGAGATCTTTTAGTACCATATCGGAGATCCTCCTAGAGTACCATCGTCGAGGTACACACGTTCAATTCTGATGACAGTTCCTGGATAAGATTATTAATGGCGAGGCAGTATAGTAAGGGACCTCCTGGATCGCCCTGCTGGGCTCCGACTTGCGACATTATAATATTATTGCCAAAGAACAAATTAGAGCTTGAACTGTAGCATGAATTGAAAACGGAACAGCTTGGGACATATTGTTAATACTTGTTGGAGCATGTTGTCTCGTTCTATTGAATTAAAAGCGTTCTTCTGGTCTATTTTAAGAATAACTTTGTCCGAATTAGCTTTGATATGAGTTGAGTGAACGGCTGCTTCACAACCTGCTTTAGTTCAAATCCTAGCTGTTTCGGTCTGAGAATTGAACCAACTTTCTCTAACTGAATGGCAGGCTAATTTGGCAGCTAGACGACGGTATACACATCCAACGGCGATTGGTCAAATACCTCCATCCTTCTTGCTCAGGGCGCAGAGGGATGCTCCAAATAGGATAGGAGTAATGACTGAATTGACCTCCCGGATAGCAAAAGATTGACTAGCTTTGTTAACGAACTGACTAATTTGGCTCCTGTGTTTCCAAGGCCTGTGGCAGTAAGGTCCTTGAGGTGTTGAGGTCGAAGACTGTCCAGACCTCCAGCGGAACCATTGTTAAAGCTTTTAATGGCTTCAAAGACTAGATCACTGGTCGTAACTAAAGATTCCATTGAGTTGTCCATGGTGGGCATGGCTAAATCTCGGGAAGGGCTTGGATGTTTCTTCTTTAGGGACTCCAGGGTGTCTTCGTTGAAGGGGCAAACGAATCATTTGATGACAGAAGGGTGATAGCTCCTCTGATGTCCCCTTCATCCACCTTAGCTTGAACTTTCTTGTTAAGGTTAAATTTCGGTCGGTGGTTTGGCTTGATTAATGTAGGAGGAGATGCGTTGATAATATTCCGTTTGACTGCTGCCGACAGACTTAGGCCAGAGTTTTGTCGGGTTTTGAAGAGAGGCGTAGGGAAATAGAAGTAAGGTTTTCCATGAGTCGACATCATTGAGTGAAACACAGTTATCTATTAAGTTGGTAAGTTTGGCAGAGGCTGAGATCCTAGCTGCTTTGGGGATTCGGCTTAACACTCTGACGGATGTTTTATACTTTATGAGGATTTCTTCTAAATCTTGCTCTTGGGTCGAATTTAAACTGTATTCTGAACAATGTTTTTGTGCATGCGGGCTATGTGCGTATTTAGTCCCTTTTTGGTGGAATTGTGACAGTGAGGACACTGGGATCGGTCTCCTTGAGTAGATGGAGGCATAGTGTCAAGGAAACAGTCAGAATTTCCCACTTAAAGTCCGAAAGAAAGGCACCAAAAACGTCGAATCCTGCCCGGAGCGTTGACTTCAAGGGGCAAAACAGGGTCAGGGCGTCGTGGCGTCCGTGAAAATATCCAAATAATAATCCTTGTGCAAGCTCCAAGATGACACCAAAAAACTTAAAAACGGCTGGTTTTTTTTTAAAGTTGTCAACAAAATTTAACCTGACATTGTCAGGTCTTTGGGAGGTCATTGACCAAATGACCATATGGGACGCCGCCACTGCCGGGTCAACAACAAAAACATGTAAAACAACCTGAGCAGACACGCACAACGAAACAACATAAATTTTCGGTGGCAGGACAGTTAAAACTTTGCGACGAAAATTCTGCGACGAATTTAATTCAACGCGCACGTAAAAGTTTACCAGTGAGGACGCGGTTTTAGAAACAAAATATTTTGTGTTCAAATTTTAGAGGTTTTGATGAGTAAGATTTGAAATTTAAGAAACAAAATTTTGAGGTTACATTTGACACTCTATTGTTTTATATTCATATTAGTATTAGAATGCACTGTCTTCAACATAGAGTAAGAAGAATAAATGGCCCGTAAAATCTGAAACATATCAAAAGTTTGCATAAAAATTCATATATTAGATTACCGCTGTGAAAGTAGAGAAAGAGACGCTCATAACGCCGTTAGCTTTGACGTCTATTGGTCTTTGAGCATGACGTAAAATCACACTCAACGATTTTTGAAAACTCATTGGTGTGCCCACAAAGTCGACATTATAAACGGCTGTTGCTAAACGTTCGTGTTCGTTGTCAACTTTATTCGAAGCGGCACATAATACAAATATAACAAATAACTCTAACAAAACTTCAAAAATGGTTCTCGTTACGTAAGTCGTTGAGGGGTAACTGAAAATAATTAGGTAATAAAATCAAGATTAATCCATATGTTTTCACCAAAGACAATTGATAAGTATTCAAGCAAACTTGAACCATCATTCCAAGAAACGTAATCAAAATGCTGTTGCCGTAAATAGTATAAACTTCCTTGGTGAGCTCGAGCAAGCTTACGTGATCGTTCACAAAATCTTAATTTTGTGTGTCATCACATTCTGCGATTGTCGTCACGTCATTTTGTAAAATTTAAATTGCGTTGCAATGAAATTTAAAGTCCTACGATAATCATAATAATAGTGATGATTGAAAACCCACATAGGTTATCGACAACTCTTGATAAATGCAAACAATTCAAAAATGAAGCTAATTTTTACATTTACGATAGATATAGATCCGTATCCCAAATTCCATTCTCTCGGATCACTTTTAGTATAACGTAGTACTAAAGAGTGAATAAATTGGACATGAATTACACTTATGATGGTTGCTAGAAGCGTTCCATTCTACAAAATCATTTTTGAAGTAGAATTCACAGTGAATTTTATTTACGGAAATAATTCTTGTGATGGTACCACTTTAATATGGCTGAGCGCCTGTGCACTCTTTCTGATGAAAATTGCGAACGAAATTATTCCTTCCAATTTTATTAAACAAATCTTCAATCTTGCAGGTGTTGAATCTCCAGTTTAAATTATCAAGCGTATTAAACAAAACTTGATTTTATTGTACATTAATCGGTTAAGAAATTAAGTTTACTGAAGTTGTAACCGATAAACACCATCCAAGTGAATGTAATATCGTAAAAAGCCGTAAAACTTCCAACAAAAGGATTAAATAATAAGCGAAAACAAACATGTCCATGACCACCAATGAGTAGATTTTGTACGCAGTACTATCGTCGTTGGTCCTCCAGATTCCAATACTTTTCAATATTAATTTTCGTAACGAAAATCTTCGCCTTGTTAGCAATACGTAACCGAACGAAGTACACTG
>JALBCR010003719.1:0-42416 GCA_030710515.1 Abscondita cerata | reverse complement strand
AAGTTACGTATTGCTATTTAAATCGCAATTGTGCATAACCATCTGTCTGACAATTGCAGGGTTTTGCACATACTAAGTACGTACCATTACCTCCCTGCTTTGAAAGATTTATCCTATATTCCAAAAAATGACGGATTTACAAATTTTAAAAGAAACTCAAATACTTCACTTTTCCAATTTTTCTTGGAAAGTGATTATCCTGATTGAGCCCAATTGGTGCTCATTTTGTTCGTATTTATTTATCTTCTATAACTTTCCTTTTTAAACCATTAACATTGATTTATTACTTTTCACTCAGGAAAAAAGCAACAGTGCCAACAAAAGCGCCTCACAATGTAAACAAGAAGATACGACTGCAAACCATTTTTGCTCATCTTCGCGTAACAAACTCAGCATATTTTATCGTGGATAAATCCACTAAGGAGGGATCATATGGGTTGCACACGCACACTCAGCATAACAAACTGATTAAGAAACGTTGACAACCGGGAAACATTTACTCGACCTCGCAGATGAAGCAAACAACCTACTTATCACATATAAACAAAGTAGATACGATAGCAAATGAGTCACAAAACGAGAATTGTTAGCACTTAATTCGACGTCAGTTCTTCAATCTCGTTTTTTTGAGATTACGCGATAAGCTAAACCATGCGCACCTCTTCTGCTTTCATGGCGTTTATTTGTAGAAACTTTAATTGTTTTGAACTACTGCTCAACCCCGATCTAATTTAATCCAACCTAACACTAACTTTAGTCGACCCAAGCATCACCATTTGGGCAAAAGTTTTTGTTGAAAATAAAGTAAGACATTGAAAGTGCCATAACTTTTTAAGGAGACGTTTCTAACAAAATGCTTTACATATTTGAGGAGGTGAAATTGGTCTAAGGATAAAGTCAGTGACCGGAGAACTAAGATGATTTTTTTCAAAACATACGTTTGATGATCCAATGAGAACCTGTTTGCAGGAACTATTTTGTATTACATTTTTTACAATATATTTTTGAAAAAGTTACAAATTGTAACTAAAAATAAAGTGTAAGGAGTTTATATTATAGAAGTATAATATATAATACATTGCAATATTGATCTTTAAGATAATATATAATTTATTAGTTTAAACAAGTATTAGTTAGCATTTTGATTATACAGTGCATTTTATAAATAGTTAATTTTAAAAACTTTAGAGGACACGTAGTTTTCAGTTTGTTATAAACCCTGCAATGTCTGCGCTAAAGAACAAACCTAAAGTGAAGAATTTTTTCATTATGAAAGTTGGTACTGAAATTTTTGGAATTTGAGGACCAAAGACGACAGTAGTCGAGTACAAAATTTATTCCATGGTGGTCATTGTTATGTTTTTCTTCGCTTACTATGTGATTATTTTGTATGACGTTCTTACTCAAAACTTTTACGATGCTGTAGATAGTTGGGTGATATTTAGGTTACAATTCAAGTAAACTCATGGTAATAACTTAATGTACAATGAAGAAAAAATTTGTTTCAGTGATTCTTGTTAACCTAAATTGGAGATTCAACATAGACAAGATTGAGGAATTGTTTAAGAAAATTGGGAAAAGAATTTCGTTCATCAGAAAGATACCTTTGAATACTCAGCTGTATCAAAGTGGTACTGTTACAAGAATATTTTGGTAAGAAAACAGGATTTCTAAATGATTGTCTCATCAAGTTGGCAATTAAAAACAAAATTAACGATAAACGATGAACACCCAATTACAACCAGGGACAATAATTACTACGGCACGATGAAATGATGACATTTGCATTTTTTAAATTACTTCCATTATGTACTCTATTTGTTGTTAAAAATAACAAAATCATCTTTCGATTTTTCTTCACCTTACATAAATACATCATAATTAAATAAATCACATCACCATCTTTCATGCAGAATCTTTCTTCTTCCCTTAGCTCTACACATCCCCTCATCGTGCTTCTGGTTTTCTTCATCACATAATTTACACAACCTCTTCCCATCCTCCAACCAATACTTATTTTTATTTTCTTCTTTCCCACAGCTGAATCTGGTCATCCTTTTTCTTTTATATTTCTTCTGCATTATATACATTAGCACGCCCTCGGTTATTATCTCTCCATATCTCCAGTTGCATCTTTCTCTCTTGTCTTTGTTCTTCTTTCTTGGATTTGTGTGTCTTTATCCCTTTGTACTATGTCCTTCCTTAATTTCTCCTCCTTCTTCTCTTTTCCTTTCCATAATACAACTTTCTTTCTTGTTGCCCATACTTTATCCTACCTTTCTTTACTTCTTTTCCAACAGCATCTTAATATTCCGTTCCCCTCTTTTCTCAATTACTTATTTATATGTCACTACCCTATTCCCTGTTTGAATTCTTGAATTTTTCCAATTTTCTTCCCCACTATACTTCCTAGTCTTCTTAATGTCCACCTCCAATATTTCTCCTAAATTTCATCTGTTCCCATTCCTTCCACCCCATATTTCTGCCCTGTACAACATAACGCTTTTACTAATTTATCAAAAATCCAAATTATTCTTTTGAATCTCCTTTCCTATCACCTTTTCTCCCAAACTCCATACGTGTCCTACTATTCTATTTCCCTTCTTCACTAATTTCCTAGCTTATATACCACCTTATGTCACCTCATTTACACTTTCTAGCTCTTCTTTCCCCACCATCAGTTGTCATTTTCCTCTCCCTTTTTTGAAAACTACCATTATTTTCTTCCCCACACATTTACATTTAAGTTCTTTCGTTCTAAAAACATTTTCACTACTTTTATCATTTCTCTTATTTCACTTACTACCATGTCGTCCGCATACGCTAACACCCACACTTTAATCCCTCCCAGCACCACACCCCCACACTACTGCTTCCGCAATTCTTCTTCCAGATTGACTACATATAATCTAAACAGATTCGACACTCTTGTCTCAGTCCTTGTTTCGACCAGAAACTTCTACCCCATCTATTCTCCCACTACATTTTCTTTCTCTGTACAACTTTTCTAAGCTTCCAATTATATTTTTGTTTATTCGCTTCTCTTTAAGTATTTTCCATAACTATCTTTGTTCACATTGTCAAAAGCTGCTTTTATGTCAAGGAATAGAACATATACTTTCCCTCGTTTTCCTTCCAATTCTTTGTTTATATTCTACTTTAATATGGTCCTTCTTCTTTCCTAAATCCTGCTTGCTAGTCCAGTAGTATCTGCTATCTCCTTTGTAATTTTCTTTATAATATTTTTCCTCAATAATTTTTTACCTACTTTCTGTCTTCTGTCCTTTATATATCGGGCATATATACACCTCTCCACTGTTCAGGGAACCCTTGCCCCTTCTATATTCTATTTCTTATGTTTTCTTAATTTTTGTCCTGTATATTTCTATTGCTCTTTTTCTGTTTCTGTTTATTTCTCCCTTTCTTCATCTTTCCTTCTCGTAGCACTTCTTCTTCTCTGGGTCTTCTTCCATGTTCCTTTTTCCTTCCTCTTTTTTTCTTCAAAAACTACACCTTCTTTCTTTTCTTAAGTCTTTACTTTTTCTATTACTTCTTTTGTATTCATCTTATCCTTTATCACACACTTCTCTAAATTTACGTTTTAGTCTTTTATATTCTTGTAGATTTATCATCCCTTTTTCCACCTTCTTCTCGCTTTACAATCTTTATTCTACCAATTTTTCTGCCTAATCTCCGTATTTCCATTTCACGCATCCCTTTCTTTCCAAAGCTTCTGCTATTTTCTTACTAACTTCCTTATCCTCTATTTCCCTTCTTCTCCCACCCATTGTTTCTTATGTATTGCAATATTTTTCTTTGCCTATCTTTTTCTCCCCATTCCTTTTAATTCTGTCTTTTTTCCTGATGCCCTCCCTTCAGCTTCTACTTTTTGCTCATCTGTCATAACATATAAATGAACTCTCCTTTGTCACCTTCTTCTATATTTTCAATTAATATTATTCATCTTTCCATTTCGCACAACTATATGAGTTCCTTTCCTTGTTTGTTTATAATCTTATCTATACTAATTCGTCTCTTTTCTTCTCTTTTAGTAACATTTCTCCCATCCCCTATTTTCACGTTTAAATCTCCTCTTATTATCTTTTATCCTCTCCACTTAATATCACTTCTATTTCTTCTTTTGTTTGTTTCTTCTCTTGTTCGTATACTGTTGTCACTTTATACGGTTCTTCTTCTTTCTTTTACATAATTAATTAACCACTATTCTCAGATGATTTTTCTTTTTCTATTTCCTCCGTTCCTTGCACTACCTACTCCTCTTTAATACCTATTACTACTCCTCCACTAGCTTTGTCTTTTTTATTCTTTTCAATGCAAACTGAACTTTCTCTTTTAACAACCTCATCTCCCCCCTTACCTCCTTTACCTAATTTAAACCATCCTTTTAGATTTTCTTTATTCTCATTCCATCTCCATATCCACACTCTCTTATACCTTATTTTAACTCTTTAACTTTTTTATTTTCCTTTTATTATTTATGTATATCCTCGTCCCTCTCAACTTGCTTTTATTTTTCAAAATTTCTATTTTTTCCTCTACAGTTCCTACCTTCACTAATATTATTTCTTGTGTTATCTGCACCGCTTCGTCCATCTTTCTTTATTCCTAATTTTGCTTTAAACACGCTGTCTACTTCTCTTTTATATTTTTTCCTTTCACGTCCATCCTTTTATTATCAAGTTTTTCTCGATTTTTCTTTTCTGTATATACCTATTATTTCTCTAGCATTTCTACTCTATCTTCTAGTTGTTTGCAGTGGCAGCTCGTGGTCAATCATACTGGGAGATCAAAAATTAATTTAAAAAATAGACATACTTAAAAAATATAAATAACTCAAATGCACCCCAAAATTTTATACAATCTACAATTTTGTTCAAAATATAGCGATTTTTCGAAACATTCTCATTAAAATCGCATTGTCTAGCTGTGTACGAATATCAACATTTCCTACGGTTGCAAAATTTACCGAGCATTTCATGTGTTCTGCAGACAAAACATGTTTTTTTATTTCCTCTTTTAAATGTTTTAAATCTCTGACACCGGATTTGGACTATAGCGAGTCTGACGAGTCTTTAGAAAATAATAAACAAACAAAACAGTAAAATACATTTGATACTTCACAACCACATATCCAGTTAACTAAATCGCTACCTTGCGAAAGTTTCGATGAACATCTTTATTTTTGTCTTTGCTAGTCTGTCGTAAACTTAGTTCTGGCAAAGGACGACCATTTGCCTTGAACTCAACTAATTTTGTAAAATTAAGTTTGTTAGCACTTTTTAGTTGTTTAATTTTCTGCACTACCGACATTTTCTATTATAGCGCATGCACACGCGAATCAAAAATAGTATTTTTACAAAACAACACAACAACAGTAAAACATATCAATATAAATTCTTAAATTGATTTAAAACACGCGAAAATCGAATCAAAAATCGAGCGTAGTTGTACACCCTATACGAAGTCAACGTAAACTGCGGGACCCGGCTCATGACCCAAAGTTGATTATTGTTTCGGACGTTCGCGTTTATTCGGGCGCTGCACGAGTTTTTCGGGTAGATCTAATTCAATGAGGACAATTCGCACCGCCAGCCCAAGGTTGAAGAGGATGAATTACGAACGACGGCCGATAAATTTAAATATTTTAATAAAACACGTAATAATGAATATTTTTTTATATATTGTCAAAATTTTGGGAGGTCATTGACCAAATGACCATATGGACAAGCCGCCACTGGTTGTTTGTATTTATCTTCCAGTTCTTATTCATTGCTTCTTCATTTCCTTCAAATCTTCATTAGCTTTATCTTGTTTTTCTCCCAACTTTCGAATTTCTATCAACATGTCCATCATTTCGTTTCCCTCTTTTTCATAACTTTTTTTTTGCGATGTTTTTTTTGTTTTCTCCTTTTTCCTTCAGATCCTGTGTGCTCTGAGGCACTGCTCGGTCCACTTGTAACGATTCACACGAAATGTATTTTCAACGCTTACTTAATGAGACAATAATTTATAAAAACCCTGTACTTTAATTATTAATTTCGTAGAGTGGAACGTATGTGATGGCTACTTTAATTATGATCCAGCTTCAATTTAGTTACTCTTTAACACTACGCTATACTAAAAGAAATCCAAGCGAGTGGAAATTAGGATATGGATCTATAACTTTCGTTAATGTACATATTAGCCCGATTTTTGAAATTGCCTGCGTTTATCAAAACTTAACGATAACCTATGTGACCATTTCAACCGCGACTATTTTGATGGTTATTGTGGGAACTTTAAATTTTATTGCAACGCAATTCAAAATTTTACAACACGGCATGAAAACGATCGTAGGAGGAAATGGCAGACAAAAAAATTAAAAGTTTTGTGAACAATCACGTAAGCGTGCTTGAGCTTACCAAACAGATTTCGGAAATTTACAGCAAAACCATCTTCATTACATTTCTTGGAGTGATGAGTTTAATCTGCGTGGATATTTATCAAATGTCTATAGTACCTAAAAACGTATCGTATTGTCATGATTTCTACTAATTGTTTTAGTTACCCGTCAAGGACACAGGTAGCGTCAAAAGCTTTTTAGAAGTTTTGTTAATTTTGCTGGGTACATTTTTAATTTGTGTTGCTTCGAACAACGTTGACACTGAAAACGTACGTTTAGCAAAATCTATTTATAATATCAACTTTGTGAGCACACCATTAACTTTTCAAAAATCGTTGATTATGATTTTACGTCAATCTCAAAAACCAATCAACATCAAGGCTGCGGGAATTCTGAACGTCTCTTTTATTACTTTCACAACGGTAAATTAATTTACGTATTTTATGCGGAAACTGATTTGATTTGTTGCAGATTTTGCGATCCATTTATTCTTCTTATACTATGTTGAAAACAGTGCGTTATAATGGTAACCTTTAAGAAACGCTTGTCTTTGATTAATGAATATTCTAGATACAACTTAAGAAAGTAACTTGTCATATGCTATAGAACAAGAGTGTCAAATGTAACCTCAAATTTTTCATCTTGTTTCTTAAATTTTAAATTTTACTTAACGATTTTTAGTAATTTGAACACAAAATAAATTGTCACAGAAATAGATTAATTCCTCACTCGCACACAAAAACTAAGAATTAAATAGTAACTTTAATGTTAAAATGTGTATTACCCAACTAGTAAATTAAACAATTCAACAAAATTTTATATAATTAATGGAGTGTAGGTATAATTGTAATATTAAACGAAAATGAATTTTATTAAAATGTCAGAGTAAGAAAATGAAAGAATATATGGTAAGAAATGTTAGAAATTTAAATTAAACTAAGAGAAAATTATAAAGAGAAGGTAAGAGAGATGAAAGAAGAAAATAAGTAAAAGAGACAACAAAAATACAGGACTTTCAAGGAAAAGTGCTACAGTTTAGAGAGAAGAGTAGAAAACAAAGAAGGGTAAAAAGAAATTAAAGACGAGATAGAGATATTAAAGAACAAATAATATATAGGTAAAAATAGGACAAACAAATCAAATTTGATTTGGTCCTTACTTAAACAGCAACAATTTATTAAATGAACAATAACACAATAAAGTCTATTCGTTTAACTTATCGGTGACGTCATGTATGCATTACATCACAAAATGACCGTCCTCTGTAATTTAAAAGCACAAATATGGGCACTGATACCAACCATTTGTTATTTACTTATTTGTTGATTGAGGTTATGTACCTACGTATATTTTGGTCTTTTATCTACAAACGACATTGACATCCCGCCATTTGACAATTAGGTTAAGTTGGTATCAAAACTGTTCGTACATAAATACATAAAAACGACACAAAAGTATCAGATTAATTCATCGATCCATTGAGATAAATAAAACAAATAAACTATACACCCTACTCCCTTTTATTTTTTTGTATATAACTTATTCTAATTATATAGTCTTTCTTCTTATTTTTTATCCTGTCTCTCCTCTTTTTACGTCCCTCATCCACTCAATCTCTTCTCTTCCTTCTGCCAATAACTTTCTCATCTTTCCTCAATTCACCACCTATGTTCTAAAAATTTTTCCCACATTTCTCTACACAACCTACACTTTCTGTCTTTGTCGGTCCACCGATACTTATTTTCAGTTTCTTCATTCTTTACCTTAAATCAGTCTCTTTTTGTTGATAACTAGGTTTCCTTTTCGCCCTTATCTGCTAATATTTCTCGTTGTACTTTCCTTCTGTTATTTTTCAGCTCTTTCTTGTGCTTGTGAATTCTAATTTTTCCTTACTATTTCCGCTTTTACACTTCTTCCTTCTTGTTTTACCTTCCTTATCTCTTCTTTCGCGTATTCTCCTTTGTTGTAGTACCATCTCCTTTCCTCTTCCCGTTATTTTCCTTTTGAACATTTATTTCCTTCCAGGACTTATATCATATCTCTCTCGTTCCTTGATTTCCATTTTCTCCTCATACCCCATCGCCCTGTCTAAATTCTTAACCTCTCAAATTTTACATAAAACTTTTACTTTCCTCTTGTTCCCTTGATTGAGCATATATTGCCTCTCTCCACTACCGTAGAAATTCTTCTCCTCTCCATATCCTTTCCAATAAACCTTGTAGTCTCTTTCTCATCTTCTCTCGCTTATGTTCCATCTGCTCCCCCTGCCTTCCCGTTCTTAATTTTTCTATTGCTTCTTCCACTTCCTCTTTTCAATCTCCCATTCTCTTTTCTTCACACATATCCTTTCTTGCCTTTTTCTCTATTACACCCAGCATCTTCTTGCAATAGTCTTCCCTATCTTTTCTTCTACCTTTATTTCTGACTTTCATTTTCTTTTTTTGGCTTCTTCCTTTGAACTCCCATGGATGTTCTTCATTCCTCATTTACACAACATCTCCTTCCAACTTTTTTTGTATTTTTCTTTTTACACACTTTTTAAACTCCTTTCTTATCTTTCTGATCTTTCTGTGATTATTTTTTCTTTTTCTATCTTCTTCTCCTTCTTCTCATTTCCTTTTGGTCTTCTGACATTTCCCATTCCATCACCCACTTTTTCGTTGGTGATAACGTTTGGGAGCGCAAGGAAGAAAAGTTCGCCTACCGAGTTCTTTAGCAACCTTCCATCGAATCCTGTCCGAATAACCGCACTAAATCTTTTCTGTACTATACATTGTACTCATTCTTCTCATTTCAATAACTACTGCTCTGAATCACTAACCGTGTTTTTAAAACACACCTCCACTGCTGATTAGCATTTGGTATGGGTCGGGGGCAAAACCATATAAATCCCTCGTTATTAATCCGTTTACTTACAGTTATCACATATTTACCACCGATCCTCTCCAGTACAGCTGACTCACTCGGTGAAACCCTTAGGCAGATAAACCGCTCTAGAGTTAATCTAACCTACAATATTTCGTGGGGTCTTTAAAATAACGAAACCACGACTGCTAACAATTCTACTAACTTGATTAATTAACTCGATAGCCCTGTCCGATGGAAACAAATTCGCACCACCGACACCGACCGAATCAACTCCAGGAGGGGAACCGAAAAACAACGTGTAAACACCGACTTACTGCACGTACCCGAAAACCGTCAAATGTAGGGCAAGATCACGGTAGTGTCTCCATAAACGCCACATTCTACCGGGCAAGTTTTCACACCAAATATTTAAATAACATTGTATTGATTAAACCATAATGGTAGTTAATGAGCATTAGTTACGCGACAGAAGAAATAAAACGGTTTAAAAGAGAAGGAAGAAGGTTGGAAAAAGAAATAACAAAGAGACAAAGAAGAATGAGAACCAGGGAAAGAAGATACAATATGGGATACGTGGATATAATAGTAAAATAAATTTCAAAGCATTTAACAGGGAGAACTGACAATACAAGAAGATGATAGCTAGATTTAGAAGAGGTAGTGAAGAAAACGAAAATAAACATTAGATGAAAGACAATGAAAATATTTTTTTACGATTAAGAATGAGGTGGGTATCATGAAAAACCTCATGGAGTGCGACCAGAATAGATCTTTTGTGACCCCTCTAGTTGGAAAGATATATATCTTAGACAAATTCGATCAGGTGCTTGGTCGGAAGTTTTAGTAAATCTTCTTCTGAGATAAAGATGAGTTCTAGGTGCTTGTGTCTCTCTAGGCGCATAGCTTGTTGATCTGCTTGCTTCATATGCCTTTATGCCTCGGCACCCAGACAAGTTTACCTTTATTCTTGTTCGGCAGCTGATTTAGGGCCTTCTGGCACTTGTAGTGCCTTTAATGCATATATATATATATATGCTGTCTGCATTAATTTTTTGTGAGGAGATGTTCAGCCACCATGTGAATGGCGTATACTTTTGCTTGAAAAATAGTGGCGTCCGCACTAAGGGACTCATGTCTTTTAAACCTTGGTCTTACCACTACAGCCCCCACACCATTTCCCAGTACCTCCCGTCTAGTTTTTTACAGTTAGGAATCAAACATTGTATTCACGATAAAAGATAAATTTTTAGCTTATCTGGTCGCTTATCTGCAGTCATATTTAATAAAGGAGTAGCTCTAAGAATTCCTAAATGATCTTTGAGAGTCTGCTTTATAGCTTCATCTTTAATTTCCTCCAGTAGAGGGTCCAGACTGAGAAGGGTCTCCATCGCGCCGGCGGGTGTGGATTTCATGGCACCTGTGGTAATCATACCCGCAAGCCTTTGCATTTTTGCCAAATTTACTTCCGTAGTTCTTTGGTCTACTTTCCTCCGCCAAACTGCGAACGCATATAGAACTCTAGGTCTGACGACCTGCTTGTAGACTTAGTTAGTTGCCCTGGGGCTTAAGTCCAACGGTTTGTCAATCATTTGGCGACATAACCATACAGTTTTTATAGCCTTTTTGGTAGTTTTAGTCAAGTGACTCTTCCACGTTAATTTTTGCACTAATGTCACTCACAGGTTCCACCAAAGCATTTACTCTTAGTTCTTTTTTGTTTTGATAAGACAGTTTACCTCAAATAGCCTTTGTTGTGAGGTTAACTGTTTTCTCCAAATTATTTATTGATCTTATTTTAGTTGGTACTTCGTTTATGTAAGTTACTTTCTAATTCGTATTATTAAGTACCCTGTATATTTGGTTTGTAATGCAACAACTCCCTTATTAAACATTATTTATTAGGTTTGAAACTTTCGTATACACTAAGGTTTAATCAAAAACCTCTTACCTCATAAAGTTTATAAAGTTGTGTGACTGTCGTCAACAATTTACGATTTATTTTGGTTAAATGAGATCACGTTCGTTTAAAAATAGTGCTTTGGCAGGTTTAATTTATGACTTTCGTCGTCAAATTACGTTTTACTTTGATATAACGTGCTCGCTTTCGCTTGAAATTTTTTTGCTTCAGCTGGTTTATTTACGTTATTAGCGCCGTTTGTTTTCCAATTTGTTTGGAAATATTTAGGAGACATATTTATTGATTGATTTCGTTAATTTTTGCAAATTCAAAATTAGTTCATTTCATCAAAACTTTTTCTTTGGCTTTGTTACCGTATTGGGTCCGAGCGTCGCTAAATGACGTCGATAACTAGTAAGTAAGGCAGTTGATTATTAGCGGCGGCTCAAGGTTCGATGCGGCGGCACACACACAATGGAAACGCAAAACAAATACTTGCACTATTTATTACTTAATCAATAATCCAAATACTATTTACACTTGAACGAACAGTGATTACTACTATAATATGATTAACGGAGCGGGAGCGTAGCGGTGGTATTGTTGCGAAGGCTTTGGAACGACTGCCTGGCTGTCGCAAGGTATCCTGGTTTTGTTCGTTTCGGGCCGCTAATCGTCAGTGGAATGTGCTCCGCCCTCTGCGTTGGCGTTATCTGTGACAATCTCCCTGCTCCGAAGGATTAGCGACCGGTTCTTCGGAGTGGCGTATCCGTTAGCGTCTTCTTCTGAAGGGTCGGGGAGGAATGCGTCGCACTACCCAATTTGCTGGTACGGCAATAGGGTGGTTGGCGTTTGTCGGTGCATCGTCGGTGGGAGCAGCGTTCGTCGGCGTTGGGTCTTGCTGGGGCCGTCCAGGTGCCGGCCTGATGTCGTGGACGTGCACCTTCGTCCGGTCTCCGTTAGGTTTTTGGATCCAGTACGCGTTGGTTCCGGTCAATCCACTTCGGATGAAAATCACCGGGATCTTTCTAACACCTTCTGCCCGACGGAGAATTGAGTTCGTGTCGGTCCGAACTTAGCATATCTCGATCGGTATTTAAGCTGGTTGCGGTGAATCTCCCTGATGCGGTTTTCGCGGAGTTTCCCTTGAGTACAAACCTCGTCCTGAGTCGGGTTGAGCCTCTACTCACCCGGACGTAGATGGTCATACCCCAGTACGCCTAGCTCGGTGTTGTCCCTGTCGCAGCGTTTCTTCTTGCTCTCAGGTTGAACAGGATGATGGGCAGAACACGGTCCCATAAGTTCGTCGGGCGGCTTTTGAGATGAATGCGTAAACCTTTTTAATTTCTTGGTTACGCCTCTCTACGGGGTTGGCTTGGGGATGGTAAACCGGAGTCGTCCAGTGCATGCATCCCCAGGTGGTGAGGGCGGCGTCTCAATCTACCGACGTGAACTGTGGTCCGTTATCGGAGACAATCGCTTTGGGAAACCATAACGTCTAAAAACCTCGTTCTTTAATTTATCGCGTATCACCGCACATCCGCGTCCAACTTTAGCCAATAGTAGCGGCATATCGGATGCGGTTTCTTCGGTACCCGGATGCCCAACCGTAGTTGCGTCGTGGTAAGCTCGCAGTACTGTTTCTTGGGTGCCCACCGAAACCACTAATAAGTTTCCGCGTTGATTACGTTTGTAGAGGAGCCCACTGTGTACGTCGAATTTTTGTAGGAACCGGTTCTGCCCAGGAGTTCGCGTTCCATTTTGTTGGATTTCTTCCCAAGTACGCAACAAATTGACCGCGTGCGGGTTTTGTTGTTGTTCGCCTTGGATGTGCGCGATTAAGTCGGCCACGGCGATGTGAGCGGTGGTAGGAGTAGGCTGACTCGCGCGTACCGACAAGTTCAGGGGAAAGTATGCGGTCGGTGTCCAAACCTTCGTCCTCTACGGCTTGCGGTTTGGGGTGCCGTGATAAGTGGTCTGGGAGTTCATTGGTAGTACCTGGGCAGTGTTGGACGTCAAAGGAGTACTCCTAAAGAGCCAGAGCCCAACGCGTCAACTTGTTTTTTCGTCCTTTGTCCGATCCAACCACAAAAGAGCGCAACTATCCGTACGTAGAGTAAATTGTCTGTCCTCCAAGTAGGGTCGATATTTCCTGATGGCTCACACGGCGGCCAGGCACTCTTGCTCGTTGACATAATATCGAGACTGGGCCGCGTTAAACTTCGCACTGGCGTAGCTTACAATCCGACTTCACCTGTGTGAGGTTCTTTGATAAAGGACGGCAGCGATACCGACCGTGGCCATTGGCGTCGGTTTGTAAGGTAAAGGGCAGGTCGAAGTCGGGACGGTGTAACCGCAAAGGCTGACTGAGGGCTCTCTTTAAGTTTTTGAATGCCCTTTGAGCTTCCATATTCCATACGAAGCCGCGGTTGGTCTTGACTAGTTCCGTTAAAGGGGCTTGTAGCTGGGCACAGTAAGGGATATAGTCTCGGACCCAGTTATTAAAACTCAGAAAGCTTCTGAGCTGCTTCCTCGTGTTGGGGCGGTCGGCCGCTTGTAGAATCGCGATGTGTTCTGGCCTTGGTGAGTTTCATTCTGCTGTTATTATGTGACCAAGATAAGTGATGGAGGTCACGCCGATCTTGCACTTGTCTGGAGACAAGCGGAACTGGTGCTGTTGGAGACGTACCAAGGTTAGGTGGTGGAGATGCTCTTTGTAGTTGTACGAGTATATGACAATGTCGTCGAGGTGCACCAACACGAAGCGCCGCAGGTAACCGGGAAAGACCTCTTGCGTCATCAGCTTCTGGAAGGTGGACGGCGCGTTCTTCAACCCGAACGGCATGATTCAAAACTGGTAAGAGGCTCAGTTGAGAGTAGAAAACGCGGTGAGCTTCTGGAGTCATCATCGATGAGAACTTGCCAATTACCCGATTTTAGATCCAGAGTAGAAAACACTCTTGCCTGTCCCAGGTCGCGAAGCGTTTGTGGATGATAAGCATCTATAATCGACGCAGAAGCGGGGGTTTACCATCCTTCTTACTGAATATCACCACCGGGGAAGCTGTATTCGGACGTACTCGGTTCTATAATGTTGTCAGCCCACATGTTTTCCACTTCTAGGATGATTTCTTTTCTTCACCGGCGAATATCGGTACAGCGGCAATCGGAATGGGTGTCGTCTCTGAGGTGAATCGTGTGCGTTGTCGACACGGTGGTGGTCGGCCGGTCTGTCGACCGAGAGTGATCCGGAGGTGGCAGAACACGTTTTTGAGCGAGTCGGCTAGGTGCTCGGGAAAACCATGTTCGAGTTCACCGTCGTCGACCTCGTTTCAGCGGTGACCCAACTGATACGTCAGTGTGGTGCACCCACGGATGTCAAGACTTGAGTTGGGTCGGCAAGGCGTGCTTTAGTCATATGAGTGTGACCCAGGTCGGTCACCAAGTCTGACCGCAGGAAGTTATGCGAAGACCAGGAGTCGAGGAGGGCTTGGTATGAGTGGCCGTCCACGTGCAGCAGGATCTTCGGCAAGGAGTCGTAAAGCGAAGTTGGTTCGATGGCGATAGTTTGCGGTTTTACGGACGAGCTGCTGGCTCGGCCGCCGTTTTGTTTCCCGGACGTGAATAGTAAGCGGAGTGTCTAGCACGGAGCAGTCTCAATGAAAGTGACGCTCCGGACAGTAATGACAGCGGGGAACTAACGGCGAAGGTGCGTTGGCCGGTGCCAGTGTGGAATCCACCTGGTGTTGGTAGGCTGACTGCGGTCTTGTGTGGTCAAAATGATTTGAACTTGGCCTGCAGGTTGTCCAGCAATTGTAGGAGCTGCCACATAGTTTTCGGCTTGTATAGCACCAGAAAGGGTCGAAAATGTGGATACACTAGTTCGACAAACCGCGACAGGCACTCCTTGACTTCGATCTTTAGTCTTTTATGCAATTTGTGATTGATTTCGTTGATTTATGCAACCAAAATTAGTGCATTTCATCCAAAATTTTTCTTTGGCTTTGTTACCGTAAGGCGTCCGGGCGTCGCTAAATGACGTCGATAACTAGTAAGTAAGGCAGTTGATTATCAGCGGCGGCTCAAGGTTGAATGCGGCGGCACACACACACAATAGAAACGCAAAACAAATACTTGCACTATTGATTACTTAATCAATAATCCAAATACTATTTACACTTGAACGAACAATATGACTACTACTATAATATGATTAACGGAGCGGGAGCGTAGCGGTGGTATTGTTGCGAAGGCTTTGGAACGACTGCCTGGCTCTCGCGAGGTGTCCTGGTTTTGTTCGTTTCGGGCCGCTAATCGTCAGTGGGGATGTGTTCCGCCCTCTGCGTTGGCGTTATCGGTGACAGCTTTAGAATTCTATGAGCGGTACGTGCGTTTTGTATTCGGTCAATCGTCACCAAGCCTCCAAGTGTAAAGATGCGGATATACCACGTGGTTTTTGTTGGAAAATTTTAAATGTATTCTTATTGATGTGTATTTAAGTGATTTTTTTGTTTGATCACTCAGGACTTTTTTAGTAAAAGCGTTTTTTAAAAAGAATTTTCGCCTCACAATTTTGCATACATATACCTACGCATTTTATGTTTTATCAAAACTTCAGTCAGTTTGGCAATTATTAACAAAGAGTATTTTTTGTTGCGACGTGCGTTTGCAGGCACATTTCTTACAACCTTTGCCTGCGGTTCATACCTTTGCTTTTCGAATTCGCTTTCAAACTTTCCGTCGATTATCTATCAAACAGCCCCTTTTACCTCAATCTGCACCAACAAGGTATTTATAACATCATTACAAATTTGGTCAAATTAAATAAAATGCTTTAAAATTTAACTAATTTTGTTAACATACTGAAGTGATTGCTACGTGCGTAAACTTTGAAACGAAAAGTGCTTTGGCGTTTAACTTCTTTGTTCATTATGATGTTTTAATTATTTTATTTCTTTTGTGTGTGTTTGCGCAAAAATTCAGCTATTCACGATAAATCCGGACTTTATGCACTTACGAAGTCAATGTATTCTTATTGGTCAAATAAAATTAACTTAACGAATGTAAAAAAACATAAACAATATCTTCTTTTGTGTGTTCTAGTTTAATTACCCGTTTTGTAAATTACGGACGATGTGATCGGTAAGAAACCATAATTGTAGATTCTTGAGATAATCTTTATTACTGATGGTTAGATTGTAGAATTATTGTTTCTTTTATTATGTAAATTTTATTAGTGCAATAAGCCATGTTAATGTTCGTAAGAAACTTTTTTAATACGTTTGTGCGCGTTTTGATAATGTTATAGGTTTATTAAAATACTTTCAAAAAGGTATGTATCAGAAAGTACCATTCTTGGTCGAATTTTCGATACACGGAGACCAGAAGTTTTCATCATGTCATCTCCGTTTAACAAATTTCTTAATGTATGACGACTCAACAATCTTTTGATACCACCCAGGTTAATTCACGAAAGCAAATTTTTCGAGGACTACGCCTTTCCACTTTTGAGTTACGCTTATCCCCCAGATTATGTTGCGTTGTATTTGTTAGCAATTTGTGCACGTAACAAATGGGCGATGTTAGCCACCATCATGTTAGTAATAAGTAAGTACTCATAATGCGTCGGTAATTTTCTCTTCTAATTTATTCCTTTTGACGTTACTAGTAATAATGTCTAGATTTTATTCCTTTTGTGAACAATTTTGGCTTTGTAGTTAGGCAATTTAAGTTGCATTCAAGTAAATTCGGTGACAAAATTATTTGAGTTAGAGATATCGAATTTCTAACTTAGTTATTGTTTAATCTTGTCTTCTTTCTTACTGAAAATGCAGTAGCAACTATGTTTTTCAAGAGTGTTTTAAGATGAATTATTTATAAATGTGCCGATACCTATAATTCAAAACGTCAACAAGTGCTTGTTTAACCTACTAAATATTACACAATATCAATATACTTGGGCGGTATTAATTTCTGGTCGGTATTTAAAACGTCAGTCAGTTGCAACGATTTCATGTTTTTTTTATCATGCAAATAACGACAATTAATGTAGGGTTTGTATCAATATTTCAATTAAAAACTCTGAATTGAAGGTAATAACCTTTCTCATCTTCGTGTTCCATTTCTCTCTTTCTTTTTGTTCTGAAGTTCACGAAGATAAAACAATGGAACAGATAAAATTGTTGATATTGGAGATGAGAAGGAATAGAGGGATTTAAAGAATGTAAAGATGAAATTAGAAGGATGAAGGAGAAAATGGAACAAAAAAAGACTGGGCGACAGAAAGGCAAAATTGAATAAAAGAAAAGATGAAATGGATAAAAATTTGAGAGAAATTGAAAGAAGAATAGAAACCAAGAAATAGAAAAAAGGATAAACAACATGGTCATAAAGGGGCCATAATAAAGATAGAACAATCAAGTAGGAAAGGGAAAAATAAAGGAGTAAAGAAGATGTTAAGAGAAGAAATAGGAGTAGCAGTAGAAATAACAGACGCATACGCAATAAGTAGGAAAGAGAGCGATAGTAGTAAAGATTGGGAAGATGGAGGAGAAAATAAAATAATGAAAGAAAAATAAAACCGAGAGGTACAGCAATTTATATTGATAATGATTTGACAAAAAGAAAGAGAGATACAGGAGAAGTTAAGAAAAGAAGCTAGAAAATAGAAAGGAGAAGGGAAGAGAGGAAAGTGTGGTATGGAAGTTATGGATAGAAAGAATGGAAAAAGATGAGTAAAGGAAGAAGGAGGTTTGAGACAGAGGATAGCAAAAACTAAAGAAAGGGGAAACGGGAAGGGAAGAGAAAGAAAGAAAAGTGAATTTTTAAAAATACTTTTTGGAATATTGCAGGAATAAGAAATAAAGGAGAAGATTTCTGGAGGTACATAAATCGTTTTAAAATAGTAGGACTGGTAGAGACATGGTTGGAAGAAAAATTGAAAAATTGGAATTTAAATGGGAAATACAATTTGCGGAAAGAGAAAAAAATGGAAGAGGGCAAAAGGGGAATAAGAAAGAAATGGGAGAAAGAAAAGAGGGAAACAAAAGTGAGGCAAAAGAATATATGAGCACAAGAGGAAGGGAAAATATACGAAACATTAACGATATATGGAAAGGAAATGAGAAGACGAGAGAAGAACTAGAGAAGGCAATTGAAGAAAGGAAAGAAAAGAAACTTATTATAGGGGAGACTTTAACGCGAGAACAGGATAGGAAGGAGGATAATAAATGGAAACAAAGAAAGAGAAAGTCGAAAGATAAAAACGGTGATAGTCAACAAATCAAGTAGAAAAGAAATAGAGCACATAAAAGTAGGGAGACGAAGTAGATTCAGATCATCAACCAATAGAAGTGAACTTAATAGGAAAAGAGGAGGAAGAAGAAGAAGAGTTTATAAAATAGGAAAAGAAAAAATATGGAATGACGAAAGTATAGAAACGTGTATGAATATAATGGAAGAAGAGCAAAAGCAGCAGAAGAGGACGAAGAATAGTGGAAAAGAATTACAGAAAAATAAAGACGACAATTGAAAAGCGAAGATTTAAAAAGACGAAAACAATAGAAAATAATAGTCAGAATGGTGGAACATGGAATGTGAGAGAGCAAGAACAGAAATGAGAAAGACAAAAAACGGAAAAAGGAAAATAAATATAGAAGAATATAAGAAAATAAAAGCAGAATTCAAGAATAGATGTGAAAAGAAAAAGTGGATTATCGAAAACTCATGGAAGAAAGATATGAAGAAAATCAAAAACGACGGGAAGGCTTGGAAATTTGTAAATCAAATAAAAAAAAGAAATAAAAAAAAACCAGCAATCGATTAAAAACTTATTAGAAATGTACTACAAGGAATAAGTTAATACCATAGTAGAAAATGGGAAAATATGAGAAACAAAATCAAAGAAGAATAAAGAATAAACAAAAACTAGAAGAAACCTTAAGAAAAATAAAGATGAGAGAAGCTAAGAGGCACAGATGTAAAGCACAGGGAGAAGTATGAAAATACACAGGGGAAAAGATGAGAGAGAGAATAAGAAAACTATTAGGACAAAATATGGCAGGGAGAAGATTTTCCATAAAATGGAAGAAAGCGATTATTTGCCCAATATACAAAGGGAGGAATAGACAAAAGTGAAAAACTACAGGGGGTTAGATTGAAAAGAGTAGATAAATACAAATACTTAGAGTACATGGTGAGATATAATAATAAAGACAATGATCATATAAAAGATTAAAAAAAAGGAAGTAATATAGTCAAACAAACATGAGGTATACGAGATAAATTATTCGGTAAAGAAAAGTGGTTATTTGAGAAGAAAGTGGTAATGTACGGAGCAGATTTGAGGATGGAAAGAATGGGAAGAACTGGAGAGGATGGAGGAAAGATTTTGGAGGTGGACGCTAGGATTGGAGAGGGAAACACTAGGATATTTAATAGAAAAGTAAAGAAAAAATGATAATACAAGCAGAGAGCAATGAGGAAAAGATGGAATATGGAATAGATAATGAAATTTTATATGAATGTTAGAAGGAGGTTGAATTACAAAGAACAAAGCATGAACAAGAAGAGAAAAGTGCATATTATGGAAGAGAAGAGGTAAGAAGATTGAGGGAGGAACGAAGAAGAATGAAAGAAGAGATAACACAAAGGACAAGAATAACCAAGATGAAAATAATAGAAACAAAGTATAATACAAAATACAAATACATAATGATGGCAGAGATACCAAAATATATTAAAGGAGGATGCAATATAAAAAGAAAAACGTATGGTAGCGAGGTAACAGAAGCATATGGATGGAAGAAAGAAAGAAAGGATTATAATAAAAAACATCTAATGGAGGAATGTGGTGAGGGTAGAGGAAAGAAGAAGAAAATAAGTAGATATTTTGCGGAGTGGGTTATAATATTAGTATGGGTTTAGTTTTTAATTAATTAAATGTGCAACAAATAAAGCTTGGTTTGATTGATTTTGATTTGACTTTGACTTTCATCGCAATTTTAATACATTTTGGCTCAACAGGTGTACGGGCAACTTTAATAAAAATATCATCTTTTAAACAATGCAATTTTTTATGAAAAATTTACTAAATTTTGAATTCTATAGTTTACCAAAGTTTTGAGGTAATTTTGTTTTTTGTATACAGGGTTATTCACGGTGTTACTATGATTATATTACAGCCAAACTCCACAATAAAATTTTAAAAATATATCTGGAATTTAAAAATTATATTCGAAATATACAGGTTTCCCAAAATACACAGAACGTATCAAAGTTGTGCTTGTTTCTTATGAAATCTCCTATATATAATTACATTTTTACCGATTCATATCTCTTCAGCAACTATTCTCTTTTTCTAAACTAAATTTGCACTGGAGTCTATCAATTGATCAGATTTATGTAGAGTTTATGACAAATCCACTATCATATACAGGATGTGTACAAAATAAGATTAAATAATGACATATTTTGAACCGAAATAACTTGCTTAATTTAAATGGAACGCCCTGTATTTTTATATCAACAGTGAATGTAAAATGTAATTGTTTATCGAACAACACTATAGCGTCCTATAGCTAAATATTAATGTTTTCTTGATGCAGACTGATTTGGAACAAATTAAATACCTATCATCCAACCTATTATTATTGTAAATGAAACCACTCTGTAATGTTGGTTGTCTACCTACCTTTTACTTGTTTTCACGGATGTATAAAAACGGCAACGCTGTGGAGTAAAATTTTCGGTAAAGGAGATCGCAACATCTTCCAGTAGTAGTTTAGCTTCTGCAAAATGTATTATGCGAAGATTCTTACTGAAATAAAACGGATGTAAGGTTAAAACGAGTTTCAACAAAATACCCTACAAATAAAAAGAACTTCCGCGTACAATTATTATGAAGGGAATGTGTATGTTTATTAAATTCTTGTAAACTCTATACATATTTATTTCTCCAAAAGTTAATACTGTTAATGAAATGTTTGTACACAAAACCAACCTCTCCTCCTTACAAGTACATACATAATAATTGTTAAAATTGTTACAAATCAATCATTATTATAAAAATTTGCATTTTTCATGGAAACGTGAATATTTAGCTCTCTTTAGCAACTCCTACCATCATCAATATTCATAATAAAAGAGTCGATGTCGAGTCATCATCTTTGGAGAGGATATAAATTTGCTCGTGCTCATCTGCGGATTTGGATCTACTAAAAAATGTATACTTTTAGAAATGTAGCAGAGATGAAGCGAATTTGACCAAGGGAAGTGGTGCCACCACCACCAGGATTTGAATTTTTCATCATTGCATTTACTAGGCCCTACACCACCTTTGTCTTTTTCTGATAGGGAGGAGATAAAAATGGGGCCAACTTCAGACAAAATCAAGTTCTAATTGACCAAGCAAGAGCTTTCCTCCAGGCAGATGCTGGAAGCACCAACAACTTACAGCAGCCGGTGACAAGTTGCCCTATATGCAGAAGACCGTATTTTTGTAAAGTCAGCAGCCAAAGTCAAAGATAATTTGACCCAACCAAAAGCTGCGTGGTATCACCACTACCAGGTGAAAACTGTTTGGAGCTTGAGAGAGGGCGCTTACAAGAGCTGAGAATTGAGCTGAACTCATTTCCATTACCCGCAAGCCCCCTGACCCTGCAAAGCTCCTAAAAATTATCTCTTGCAATGAAAGAAGGAGTGCAGAGGTGGATGCACTTGTCAGGACACTACTATCATCATCATTGAAAAGACGGCGATATCGAGCCCAGAGATAAACCTGACGTTCCACCAAGGATCTACCTATTAAAAGCAACTAAAGTGACGGTCACGTTCATCAAAAACAAATCAAATTAAATTTTATTGTTTTATAATTAAACAAAGGATTCGTTTTCTATATTTTAATACAATTCTTTAAACCTATCCAACTGTTTCCTTTTATTTTTTCTCTCCCTATTGTTTCATTATTTTCCTTTTTTCCGTTCCATCCGTTTCCTTTTTTCCACTACCTTCTTCATCCATTGTATCCCTTATTCCTTTCCTCCAATAACCTCTTCCAATCTATTTCTTCTGGTCTCAGCTCTTCACATTCTTCCTTCAAATGTTTGATATTCTCCTACTCTCTCCCACACAATCTACATACCCTCTCTTCATTCTTCTTCCAGTACTTGTTTTCCTGTTCTTCGTTTCCCTGTCCTAAACCTTGCTACTAACTTTATTTCTTCTAACCCTTTTTCAGATGTCAACTCCTTCGGTATTTCCTTGTATTTTTCATTATATTTCCTTCCTTCTTTTTTTGTTCTTCTTTTCTGTCTTTGTGTATTCTTATTCCGTCTTATTATCTCCTCTACTAAATTTCTTTTCTCCCATTTTATTCTCTGTATCTCTTCCTGCGTAACCACTTCTTTGATAATATTTCTTTCTTGTCTCCTATATTTTTATATTATTTTCTGCATTTTCACCTCTTTCCAACATTCATATAGTATCTTTTTCTTTTGTTTTCAATCTCTTCTTCATACTTCATCGCTCTTTTTCTGTTTGTATTCTTATCTTTTTAGTTTTATTTTTTCCAATATCTTTCCTGAATCTTTCTAGTTCCTACCATTCCTTTTATCCCCAAATTTCTGCTCCATACATCATAACGCTTTTACTAATCTTTCAAAACCTTTCTTCTTTCTCTATATCTTTCCGAAAGTTCTTCTCCTAGGCCCCCATGCTTCTACTACTATTCTATTTCCTCTTGTCTGAGTTCTCTTATTTGGTATCTGTCCTTGTTGTCGTATCTTATCACATACCCTAAATATCTGTATTTGTTCACACTCTCAATCTCTTGTCTCCCACCAACATTTCACCTCCCTTTGTCTTCCTTTTCTTTTAAATTCTATTTTTGTTTTCAGTACATTTACTTGAAGTTTTTTCTGAGTACCTTTTATTACTTTTATCATCTTTTTATTTCTTCTTCGTTTTTCGTTAGGCGACAATATCGTCGGCATATGCCAACACCCATACCTTTTTCCTCCCTATTACGATCCCTCCCACCTGATGTTTTTCCAATTCCTCTCCTAAATCGCTTAGATAGATTGCGAACAGACACGGACTTAACGGGCATCCCTGCTTTAGTCCGTTCTCCGTCCAAAATTCTCCTCCTAACTTTTTCTCCACTTTTGATCTACATCTTGTCTCCTCGTAAACGTCCTCTATTGCGTCTTTTATGTCGTTTTTATCCCCATTTCCTTATTTTTTCAATAGTGTTTGTCTGTCCACGTTATCGAATGCTGCCTTTATGTCTATAAACAAACCCCACACTTTCCCCCTTTCTTATTCCTATCTCCTTGTTAATTATGTGTTTCAAAATAAAATATTATCTATCGTCCCTTCCTTTCTGAAACAATTTGCCAGTCCGGTATTAATCACTTTACCTCTAACTCCTTCTCTAAACTTTTATTATTATTTCTGCATATATTTTATACCCTATGTTCATTATGCTTACCCTCGGTAGTTTTTCACATCTGTCCTGCTTCCTCCTTTGTATACTGGACATATGATTGCTTTCTTCCACTTTTTTAGATATTCTCTCCGGTCCATATTCTTTCAAAAATTTCTTAATTTTTCATCGTCTTTTCCGTATATTTCTATTGTTCTTCTTATGTTTCATCCGTTTCTCCTGCTTTTCTTTTTTCAGTTTATCTATTGCTTCCTATTTCCTCTTGTCTACTCCCCTCTGTTTCTTACTCTTCTATTCCCATACTTTTTTCAATACTTTTCTTTTTCCTAAGATTGTCATACAATGTTCTTCCCATTTCTACTTCTATTTTAGCTTTCTTTGCTTTTTTTTCTCTTTTGTTTACAAAATCCCATGCTTGTCTTTCATTTTTTATTTCTCCTATCCACTCCATTTCTTTCTTTCCTCAGCAAATTTTCCTGATCTCACAATCCCAATTCCACCAAACTTTTCCTTTCCCTACTTTTTTTTTTTCTATTCTATACTTTCTTTTTACTGTGAACTGCTCCATTTTTGTTATCATCCTCCCCATCTCGTCCTCCACTTCCTTCCTTTTCCGATCCCTCCTCCATTCTCTCTTTATACATTTTATACTTTCCTCTGTTCAAATTTTTATTTCTCCACATTCTCCTCCTTCCCTTCTTCTTCCTCTTCCTCTCACCACATGCTCACTTCTAGCGGTTGGTGGTCTGATTCCATTTCATCCCCTATTTTTAATGTTTCTATGTAGGTACTCTTTGCTTTTTTCGTTTATTATTACATAATCTATAACTGATTGTTCTCTTCCGCTTATACAGTGACCGGCAAAAGAGTTATCCAAAATTTCTTTTGGCAAATGAATTCAGCATATCAAATGACAAAAAGCGCTTTGACAAATGTCATGTGACTACTGTCATGGCGGCAAATTAAAAATATATTTAATATGTAAAAGTTGTATAAATATATAAACTATACAACAACTTTTATTTAAAACGAAAATGTGTAAATGAATATTTTTCTAAATACTCAAAAATCTGTGTAGGTTAACGGCCCTTTGGCTACGTAGATTATGTCCAAAATCTAATCAGATCTTCGAAAATATAAATAAGGTCCTTGTACAAAGTTCAATAAAATCGGATGGCTGGTTTTCTTCATTTCTCTAATTCGTCGGAAAAACTGAAAAAAAGGGGTGTTAAAATTTTTGGTTTGAAACCGTCTCATAACCTCCATCTTTTTGTTTTTGTTATTTTCTTTATTTGTTCAAATCATTTTTTTATTTAATTTTTGTAATTTTTTGACTTGTAATCATTTTTTTTGTATTTGGGAGTATAACCTGTTAAAATATAGATATTATCAGTGTTATTATTTTATTTCATAAGATGTGGAGAAACTTAAATAAACAAAACTCATAGTGTAATTCAAAATGTTAGTTTAATCTACTGTTATGTTTTTTTCCTTTCTTCTAACTATCTTCTTCTCTTGTCTACCTCTTTCATCCACTTTATACCATCCCCCTTTTTTCTTCTCATCCCTTCTTCCTTTAATGCAACACAATTTTCTTACATGTTTATTATTTTCCCAAACATTTCCACACATTCTACATAACCTTTCGTTGTCTTCCTTCCTTTTTAAGGACCTTCCACTATTAGATCCACTATCCCTATTGTATCTTTTTCTTTGATCTTCATTCTTATTTTTTGTATCTGATTATCTTTCTCACTTCTTTTATTACTTCTTTAGCCTTCGACTTAATTACTACCAAATACACTCACAATCCCTCTTCGACTGGTTGCTGCGAGCCAGGTTTTCGACACTGCCGTTTAATTTAATGTTTTATAACAATAAACCACAACAAATTCTATCATTGGTGTAAGATTAAATGTTTCCTGTTGAGTTTACAATGGTTGATGAGTCGTTTCACCATCTAAGAGAAGATTTTGTTTGAATTGAGAGAGGAGGAAAGTTTACTAGGAGGAAAGGAGATAGTATAAAGTGGATGAAAGAGATAGACAAGAGAAGAATAATAACCATAGAGTAAATTATCATTTTGGATTACACTGCGAGTTTTATTTCTTCGTTTCTTTTGATTGGGCAGTCAATTTATTTGATAATTTTAAAGAACAAATACAAAATTGATTTTGATTGACTTGCTCAATAAATTTATTGTGTAATTACTTTACAATTGTGTTAAAACGTTTAAACTACTAATAAAAACTTTCACTATTTTGCAAAATACATTTCAACATTAATCAAATACTAATTTTTAGGTTATGTTTTTGTATAATAACAAATTACAAAAATATTGACTTTTTGTTTTGTATGTAGGTACGAGGGTAAAGTTACTCAAATACGTGTTAAAAGACATGTTGTGAAAATTTCAACAAAGAACTTTGAAAGGCAGTTTTTCCAGTTACTAAATATATTGTCGCTTGATGAAAGCACCGGCCATTTTAAGAACTTCCTAAGAATGTCTCCGCAAGATTTTGAAATTTTGTTAAATAAAATTAGACCTAAAATTCAAAAAAGGATACAAACTTAAGAAAAGCTATCACTGCGAAGAAAAGGTTGGCTATTACTTACGCTTCCTGATGGCAACGGGTGATTCATATTCTAGTCTACAATATCTATTCAAGGTATCCAAACAGATAATAGCAGAAATAATTTGACGTATGCAGTGCTTTAATTGAAGTGAACTAGCACAAGCCGCCAGAAAGAAAATGATGAAAAATAATAAATCACCTGGAGAAGATGAGGTGACCGTGGAAGCAATAAAGGTTGGAGGCCTCCTTCTGCTACAGAAAATACGAACACTATTTAATCTTTGCTTTGCACTATTCCACAAAGTGGCAAGAGGCATCCACCATACTCCTCCTCAAAAAGAAGATAAGACAGACCTTGAAAATTACCGCCCCATATATATCTTTAAGCCACCTATATAAATTATTCACGAGAGTGATCACATCAAGACTGAGAGGAAGATTGATTCTACCAACCAAAAGAACAAGCCGGTTTTCGATCTGCTTTTGGAACTAATGATCATTTACAAAGTATCAAGACTCTCATCGAAAAGACAGTTGAGTACAATAGACCATTGGCGCTCTTGTTTATAGCCTTTCATAAGGCTTTTGATACGGTTGAGTTAAAGGCTCTGGTTAAAGCATTGGAGGAGTGTCGGGTAGATTATAGGTACTCAAAACTGTTCTATAACATATACAATAACGCAACTATGTCGATTAAATTACACGAAAGCAGCCAACCTATCGAAGTTGGAAGAGGGTCAGACAGACATCCCCAAAACTCTTCATAACCGTATTAGAACATGCATTTAAAAGCTCGACTGGGACTCAAGAGGACCATAGATGGACAGAATCTTAATCACCTCAGATTCGCTGACGACATAGTCCTTGTAGCTGACAATCTCGGGGAAATAAAACAAATGCTCCACGAACTTAACCACGCATGCGCCGAGATTGGTTTGAAAATGAATTCTAAAACCAAGATCATGACTAATTTGGTTTTGAGTGAACGTATCAAGATCGAAAACACCCAAATCGAAGAGGTCGATAAATATGTATAATTAGGTCACGAGATGCACATTTCAAGGGACAATCAGACCTGCGAGCTGCATAGGAGAATCAACCTTGGATGGGCTGCCTATGGGAAACTCAGGTATAATTCAGAAGCGACATTCTATCTGCTTAAAACGAAAAGTGTTCGACCAGTGTATTCTGCCGGTCCTTACCTACGGAGCGGAAACATTAACCTTAACATCCACATCCGCGAAAAAATAAGGGTCGTACAACGAAAAATGGAAAGGTCGATGCTTGGAGTAAGCCTGAGAGATCACATTAGGAACGAGGAATTACGGCGAAGAACAGGAGTGACGGACGTGAGGAGTGAGGCCACGCAGCAATAAAAAGAAGCCAAGGAAGACCGCCTACCAGATGGACCAACGACATAAAAAGAATAACAACCAACTGGATTCAGACAGGACAAGATAGAAAAGGTGGAATGCCATGAGGAGGCCTATGTCCAGCAGTGGACGTCTCAGGCTGGTTGATGAATTGGTTTTAAAGGACTATATAAAAGTAAGTCAAATGAAGTCAAAAGTAATTTTTATGTATTAATTTTTATTTCATTACTACGCATTTAAAGATTCATAAATTCTCTCAGGCCCTCCAAATGCCATCTTTACAGACTTTTGTGGTGGAATATTTTCTTCAAGAAATCCTGAACAAGTCGTTGATTCAGTATCTGTGTGGAAAATTCTATTATTGTTTCAGAATATACGTTGGCTGATTGTTGTGTAAACGCAGATAAAGAATCAGATTCATCATGCGGTGAATTTAGCGGTTTAGAGTAGGCTGTATTTTTATCAAAACAGGTGGTGAAGTCGAGTAGTGGATAAAGAACGTGGCGACGGAGTAGGCGATTGCGACTGGATTGGCAAGGCTTGGTTTGAAACGTATTAAACTCTGCTGTGTTCTGTGATCGAACAGGTTTAATTTTTCCCCAAGTACTTTCCAAAAAGAGTCGCCTGGTTTTCTTTTTCTATTGGCTGTTGTAGAAACCGAAATGCTTCTTGAATTCGTGGATTTTCTTTTTCTATTGTTTTCTGCACTCTCACCCTTTTTTAGGAGTTGAAGGTTTGTAAATTGTTGCAACGATTTTTCATGACCCTGCTGAGCTGAAGTTTCTGCCAAATTTTCAAAATAATATCTTCGGCAGTATTGTTGTGAGAAGATTCTTCTTCTACGATCTCGCTTTCAGTTTCCGAGGCAGTCTAAAATAGAAAATATTAATTAACTACATTTAGGTACTTAGCAATAAAGAGCGGACAAAATATGACACGGATAATATTTTTTTTTCAATTTTAGATTCCGTCTACCTTTGAGGAATAGCAACCTATCGCTCAAGATTTTGAGAGTCTGTGAATTTTCCTAACTGTGCCGGAAGTATGGACGGTAAACACATAAGAATCAAGCGCCCATTAATAGCGGAAGATTTTTTTCAACTATAAAGATTTTTTAGTATTGTCTTATTTGGTCTTGTTGATGCAAATTACAACTTTCTACGTTGATGTCGGCTGTCAAGGTCGCATCTCGGATGGAGGAGTTTTCAAAACACTGAGCTGTATCGGAAGATTAAAAACAATACTTTGAACATGCCGCTACCCAAAAGTTTACCTCAAAAGCAAACAAACTACCTTACGTTTTCCTAGCTGACGAGGCTTTTCCCTCACAGAAACAATTATGAAACCATATTCTGGTACTCACCCAAAAGGGTCAAAAGAAAGAATTTTAATTACCGTCTTAGCTGCACGAAGGGTGATAGAAAATGTTTTTGGCATTATTTCATCAGTGTTTAGAGTACTGAGAAAGCCGCTACTTTTGGAAGCCGAAACGCTGTACTACATCTACATAATTATTTAAGAAAAGCAAAACTTAATATTTATATGCCACCTGGAACATCTGACTCTGAACATAATGGAGAGTTTGTAGAGGTGTTAGAGACAAAATTCAACTTCTAAAATTTTGAGGCGATCAAAATCCTACCCCGTAGAGCAAATATGAATGCAAACACATTAGAGAAGAATTTGCATTATTTTACCGCAGCTGGTGCGGTTGCATGGTTTAGTAATATCATTTTATATCCTATATTAGTTATCTTACCAGAAAATCAAACCCTTTAGTGTTCACAGCTTTACGCGGTAATTATTAACAAAAATTTAAAACTCAATTAGCCTAGATGTTTTACTTACATATATATCCTCCGAGTTCATAGTTTGTCTAGGTCTGTCTTTATCACTAAGAAAGGCGAAGTTGAATGCATACCAGTCCAATTTGTACACTTCTTTAGCACCTCAATAAAAATTTAAAAAACATTAATAACAATACTCTTCAATTTACAAAACCTATTCCTACAAGTTATTCACGAAATATTTTATTTGTTTCTAGGCCAAAAGTAAAAGGTACCTGTATAAAATTTTGTGAACACCCTGTACATACGTATTTTATTTCTATACAAAAATTCTTGACTTACCTTTTCCTGTACCAACGGTTTTCTTGCCTTTAGATTTTTCCTCTATTAGAGCCTAATAAGCTCAATATTTTATGTTTTGCTTTGCACCGTCAATATCAAAAACTTTTCCATTTCTTCCCAAGAATCAGCTGTTTTATTCTTGTTGTAATGAAATTTATCATTTGGATATTCATAAGTTACAATGCTTTACGATATTCCTGATTAGTAGTAAAATATCTTCCTGGATAAATCCATAATAATATTTATTATCCGTCTACCAACTCGGACACCACAATAATTCTCTCTATTCGGTCAACCAGTGGCGGCTCGTGGTCAATCATACTGGGAGGTCAAAATTAATTTAAAAATAGACATACTAAAAATAACTCAAATGCATGCAAAATTTTATACATCTACAATTTTGTTCAAAATATAGTGATTTTTCGAGTAGGGATTTTCTGTAAGCATTGTCTAGCTGTGTATGAATATCAACATTTCCTACGGTTAAAATTTACCGAGCATTTCATGTCTTCTGCAGACAAACATGTTTTTTTATTTCCTCTTTAAATGTTTTAAATCTCTGACACCGGATTTGGACTATAGCGAGTCTGACGAGTCTTTAGAAAATAATAAACAAACAAAACAGTAAAATACGTTTGATACTTCACAACCACATATCCAGTCAGCTAAATCGTACATTACCTTTGCGAAAGTTTCGATGAACATCTTATTTTGTCTTTGCTAGTTTGTCGTAAACTTAGTTCTGGCAAAAGGACGACCATTTGCCTTGAACTCAACTAATTTTGTAAAATTCGTTTAATTGCACTACCGATTACTTTTCTATTATAGCGCATGCACACGCGATTAAAAATAGTATTTTTCAAAACAACACAACAACAGTAAAACATATCAATATAAATTTTAATTGATTTAAACACGCGAAAATCGAATCAAAATCGAGCGTAATTGTACACCCTATTCGAAGTCAACGTAAACTGCGATCCGGCTTATGACCCAAAGTTGATTATTGTTTCGGACGTTCGCGTTTATTCAAGCGCTGCAAATTTCAAGTTCTTCCCGGTAGATCTAATTCACGAGGACAATTCGCACCGCCAGCCCAAGGATGAAAAGGATGAATTACGAACGACGGCCGATAAATTTTAAGTTATTGTATTTGCGACTTAATTACCTATTTTAATAAAACACGTAATAATGAATATTTTTTGTATATTTTTAAATATAATTTATTTTATTTTTAAAACTACTACACTTTTTGGGTTAGGTACAGAAAAAATTTTAAAATACACTTTTTAAATGATGAAATGTTAAAGTAGAAATATCTCGTCCAAGGACGAGGTGTAAGGAGAGTTCCAAGTACACTAGCTACGTTCCCCCTCTGGATAGCTAGACTTATGCGTTGGATTAGGTAGGATTTAGATTTAGGTTCCCCAGTCGCATCCTTTGCGTCTACCAAGATCATTAGTAAACTGAATGGCCGCATCTCCAAATGAACCTAAAGTCTCCACAGCAAAGGGCAAGAAAAGTAGTCCTCTCTCCACAATATCTGAGTATTTCCTTATCTTGATCGCTGCGGCAGCATTTGCTGTGGCTCCCACTGATTTGGCTGAGGTCTGGATATTGAGGGCGCAAGGGTATCTGGGCAAGTGGAATCCCATGCTAAGCATTTTCCATTGGACCATGGAATTAAGGTCACACCATCCGCTCTCTTACCATCTTCAGGACTAAGACCTACCGGCTCCAGAAGAGAGGGTATGGGCTGAGCTTAAAGCTTTGGCTACGATAGAGTTGATTTCTTGGTGGCGAGAATGTCGACCTGCACTAAAACGGCATGAGAGACCGTGGATTCCAAATTCACTGACTTTATCACCACATTTACATAGGTGGGGTTGGCAAAAACTGATTCCCATACGAAGGGCAACCGAGATTTGAAAGACAATGTCACTCAGTAAAGTTCCAATTGTGCTGATAGGATGGCGTGTAACCAGGCTCCAGCTTCTGGGGTCATAACTGCATAAAATCTTGCCTTTTCTTGAGTAGATTCAGGTTCGAGGAGGAAATTAGACGGTGGATATTAAGTAAGTCCCAATTTTTTTGTTTAAGGGGTCAGCGGGTTGAGGAAGTTCTAACTGGGTCCAAGCATCTTTTGCTTCAAGGTATCCATGAAAAACAGTAGTCTCGGAGGGGGAGAATAGAGACCATTAGTTCCTCGACGGATGAGATTGAAGATAAAAAGGCGGGCAGGTAGAGATCTTCGAGTTTACGAATGCCTAGTCCTCCAAAGTTCACTGGTAAACTAGACAGGTCATGGTGAGCAGCATCGAAATTCAGATTCGTAATTTTAGTCAGAGCTTCTTTAAAGAAATTGTCAAATTCTTTCAGGATTGCGAGATGATTGTGTAAGGGTGTATTGCGGATTAGGTAGGTTAACTTAGGAATCCCAGTGCAAGATTTCAAGAGAAGTAAGCTGTGTGTTTGTTAAGATTCAGAATTCTTGATAAGAGCAGTTGGAGTTCGTCAAGTTTAGCCGCAAAGACGTCACTAGTTGCAGAATCAACGAGAGGGGCTCCCAGAAGTGTAAGTTGGGTTGAGGTTATTCTTATGCCGGGAGCAATCGACTGGAAATCTTGGATAACCTTTTCATTTGGTTCAGAGCAAAAGAACAACTCGCATTTTGATGGATTAATTTCTAATCCCAAGTGTTTTCCCGACGAGATAATGTGTTGGAGATCTTTTAGTACCATATCGGGAGATCCTCCTAGAGTACCATCGTCGAGGTACCACACGTTCAATTCTGATGACAGTTCCTGGATAAGATTATTAATGGCGAGGCAGTATAGTAAGGGACCTCCTGGATCGCCCTGCTGGGCTCCGACTTGCGACATTATAATATTATTGCCAAAGAACAAATTAGAGCTTGAACTGTAGCATGAATTGAAAACGGGAACAGCTTGGGACATATTGTTAATACTTGTTGGAGCATGTTGTCTCGTTCTATTGAATTAAAAGCGTTCTTCTGGTCTATTTTAAGAATAACTTTGTCCGAATTAGCTTTAGAGTTGAGTGAACGGCTGCTTCACAACCCGCTTTAGTTCTAAATCCTAGCTGTTTCGGTCTGAGAATTGAACCAACTTCCTCTCTAACTGAATGGCAGGCTAATTTGGCAGCTAGACGACGGTATACACATCCAACGGCGATTGGTCGAATACCTCCATCCTTCTTGCTCAGGGCGCAGAGGGATGCTCCAAATAGGATAGGAGTAATGACTGAATTGACCTCCCCGGATAGCAAAAGATTGACTAGCTTTGTTAACGAACTGACTAATTTGGCTCCCGTGTTTCCAAGGCCTGTGGCAGTAAGGTCCTTGAGGTGTTGAGGTCGAAGACTGTCCAGACCTCCAGCGGAACCATTGTTAAAGCTTTTAATGGCTTCAAAGACTAGATCACTGGTCGTAACTAAAGATTCCATTGAGTTGTCCATGGTGGGCATGGCTAAATCTCGGGAAGGGCTTGATGTTTCTTCTTTAGGGACTCCAGGGTGTCTTCGTTGAAGGGGCAAACGAATCATTTGATGACAGAAGGGTGATAGCTCCTCTGATGTCCCCTTCATCCACCTTAGCTTGGACTTTCTTGTTAAGGTTAAATTTCGGTCGGTGGTTTGGCTTGATTAATGTAGGAGGAGATGCGTTGATAATATTCCGTTTGACTGCTGCCGACAGACTTAGGCCAGAGTTTTGTCGGGTTTTGAAGAGAGGCGTAGGGAAATAGAAGTAAGGTTTTCCATGAGTCGACATCATTGAGTGAAACACAGTTATCTATTAAGTTGGTAAGCTTGGCAGAGGCTGAGATCCTAGCTGCTTTGGGGATTCGGCTTAACACTCTGACGGATGTTTTATACTTTATGAGGATTTCTTCTAAATCTTGCTCTTGGGTCGAATTTAAATCCGTATTCTGAACAATGTTTTTGTGCATGCGGGCTATGTGCGTATTTAGTCCCTTTTGGTGTAGAATTGGTGACAGTGAGGACACTGGGATCGGTCTCCTTGAGTAGATGGAGGCATAGTGTCAAGGAAACAGTCAGAATTCCCACTTCAAAAGTCCGAAAGAAAGGCACCAAAAACGTCGAATCCTGCCCGGAGCGTTGACTTCAAGGGGCAAAACAGGGTCAGGGCGGGTCGTGGCGTCCGTGAAAATATCCAAATAATAATCCTCGCAGTGCAAGCTCCAAGATGACACCAAAAACTTAAAAACTGTGGTTTTTTTTAAAGTTGTCAAATAAAATTTAATTGACAGTTGTGAAAATTTTTGGGAGTCTGTCATTGTATTAAATGACTATATGGACAAGTTGCCATTGGGGTCCAATAACATTAAAAGATGTAAAACAACTATGAGCTAGAGATTAACGCACAACGAAACAACAGGACATTTATCCGGTGGCAGGACAGTTAAAACTTTGCGACGAAAATTCTTGCGACGAAGGTCTGTTAATTCAACAGGCAGGCGTAAAAGTTTACCAGTGACGGACGCGGTTCGTTAGAAAACAAAATATTTCTGTGTTCGCAATTTTAGAGGGTTTTGATGAGTAAGATTTCAAATTTAAAGTTTTCAAAATTCGGAGGTGACATTTGACACTCATTGTCTTATATTCATATTAGTTTTAGAATGCACTGTCTTCAACATACGATGTAAGAAGAATAAACTGGCCCGTAAAATCTGAAACATTTCAAAAAGTTTGCATAAAAATTGATATTTTAGATTACCGCTGTGAAAGTAGAGAAAGAGACGCTCATAACGCCGTTCGCTTTGACGCCTATTGGTCTTTGGAGCATGACCTAAAATCACACTTCAACGATTTTTGAAAACTCATTGGTGTGCCCACAAAGTCGACATTATAAACGGCTGTTGCTAAACGTTCGTGTTCGTTGTCAACTTTATTCGAAGCGGCACATAATACAAATATAACAAATAACTCTAACAAAACTTCAAAAATGGTTCTCAAGCTACGTAAGTCGTTGAGGGGTAACTGAAAATAATTAGGTAATAAAAATCAAGATTAATCCATATGTTTTCACCAAAGACAATTGATAAGTATTCAAGCAAACTTGAACCATCATTCCAAGAAACGTAATCAAAATGCTGTTGCCGTAAATAGTATAAACTTCCTTGGTGAGCTCGAGCAAGCTTACGTGATCGTTCACGAAAATCTTAATTTTTTGTGTGTCATCACATTCTGCGATTGTCGTCACGTCATTTTGTAAAATTTAAATTGCGTTGCAATGAAATTTAAAGTTCCTACGATAATCATAATAATAGTGATGATTGAAAAACCCACATAGGTTATCGACAACTCTTGATAAATGCAAACAATCTCAAAATGAATCTAATTTTTACATTTACGATAGATATAGATCCGTATCCCAAAATTCCATTCTCTCGGATCACTTTTAGTATAACGTAGTACTAAGAGTGAATAAATTGGACATGAATTACACTTATGATGGTTGCTAGAAGAGTTCCATTCTACAAATCAATTTTTGAAGTAAATTCTGAGTGAATTTTATTTAGGAAATATTCTTGTGACGGTACCACTTTAATATGGCTGAGCGCTCAAAAGTACCTTCTGATGAAAATTGCGAACAGAAATTATTCCTTCCAATTTTATTAAACAAATCTTCAATCTTGCAGGTGTTGAATCTCCAGTTTAAATTAACAAGCGTGGCTAAAACAAAACTTGTTTTATTGTACATTAATCGGTTAAGAAATTAAGTTTACTGAAGTTGTAACCGATAAACACCATCCAAGTGAATGTAATATCGTAAAAGTTTTGCGTAAAACTTCCAACAAAAGGATTAAATAATAAGCGAAAACAAACATAACCATGACCACCAATGAGTAGATTTTGTACGCAGTACTATCGTCGTTGGTCCTCCAGATTCCAATACTTTCAATATCAATTTTCGTAACCAAAAAATCTTCGCCTTGTTGGTTTTGTTCTTGTAGGCCTGACATTGCTAGAGTTTATAGCAAACTGAAACTGCAGTAGCAACTACGTTTTCTCAAGAGTGTTTTAAGATGAATTATTTATAAAATGTACCGATACCTATAATCAAAACGTCAACAAGTGCTTGCTTAACCTACTAAATATTACACAATATCAATATACTTGGTCGGTATTAATTTCTGGTCGGTATTTAAAACGTCAATCAGTTGCAACGATTTCATGTTTTTTTTATCATGCAAAAACGACAATTAATGTAGAGTTTGTATCACAATTTCATTTAAAAACTCTGAATTGAAGGTAATAGACTTTCTCATCTTCGTGTTTCATTTCTCTCTTTCTTTTTGTTCTGAAGTTCACGAAGATAAAACAATGGAACAAAATGTTGATATTGGAGATGAGAAGGATAGAGGGATTTAAAGAATGTAAAGATGAAATTAGAAGGATGAAGAAGGAAATGAACAAGAAGAAAAGGATGGGCGACAAAAAGACAAAATATTGAGAGAAATGGAAAAAGATAAAAAGCCAAAAAATAGAAAATAGAAGAAGATAGAAAAGTCAAGTAGGAAAGTAAAAATAAAAGAGTTAAAAAATGTTAAAAGAAGAAATAGGAGTAGCAGTAGAAATAAAAATAGATAAAAGATAAAACAGAAATGGAAAAAAGGATAGAAAGGCAAGAAATAGAAAAAAGGAGGAACAACATCGTCATAAAGGGAACAATCAAGTAGAAAAGGAGTAGAAGAAAATGTTAACAGAAGAAATAAGAGTAGAAGTAGAAATAACAGACTCATACGCAAAGAGAAAGTAGGAAGAGAGCGATAGAAGTAAAATTGGGAAGCTGGGAAGAGAAAATGAAAATAATGAAAAAAAAAATAAAACTGAGAGGTACAGCAATTTATATTGATAATGATTTGATGAAAAAGAAAAAGAGATGCAGGAGAAGTTAAGGAAAGAAGCTAGAAAACTGAAGAGAAGAAGGCAGAGATTGAAAGTGTGGTATGGGAGGCTATGGATAGAAGAGATGAAAAAAATGGGTGGAGGAAGAAGGAGATTTGAGACAGAGGATAACAAAAACTAAAGAAAGGGGGAACGAGAAGAGAAAAGAAAGAAAGAGATGTGAAGTGGGAGGGAGTTAAAAATAAAGAAAAAAATATTGTTTTGGAATATTGCGGGATTAAGAAATAAAGAATAAGATTTCTGGAGGTACATAAAGGGTTTTAAAATGGTTGGACTAGTAGAGACATGGTTAGAAGAAAAGATTGAGAACATTGGAGTAATAGGTTGCCAGAGGAATTTAAATGGAAAATACAATTCGCTGAAAAGAAAAAAAAATTATGTAGCACAAAGGAAGAGAAAATGTACGAAATAATTACGATATCTGGAAAAGAAATGGAGAAGACTAGAAAGTACTAGAGAAGAAAGTTAAAGAAGGGAAGAAATAAATCATATTATAGAGGAAGATTTTTTAATGCGAGAACAGAAGAGTAAGGAGGGATAAGAATAAATGGAGAACAAAGAAAACGAAAGTCAAAAATAAAAAATAGACGGACAAAGATCTATGTAAAGAAAGAGGATAGACAATTTTGAATGGGAAAGAAATAGATCATATAAAAATAGGAGACAGAAGTAGATTCTAATCATCAACCAATGGAAGTGTACTTGATAGGAGAGGAGGAGGAAGAAGAAGAGTTTATAGAATGAAATGACAATACATAGAAACGTATATAAATAAAATTGAG
The DNA here is from genome assembly GCA_030710515.1 of Abscondita cerata. NCBI lineage: Eukaryota > Metazoa > Arthropoda > Insecta > Coleoptera > Lampyridae > Abscondita > Abscondita cerata. The sequence goes on along the minus strand of JALBCR010003719.1, from coordinate 4,995 downwards.
AAGAGCAGAAAACAGCAGAAGAAATCGAAGAAGAAAAATTATAGAAAAATGAAGATGACAACGGAAAGCAAAAATTTAAAAAACAAAAAGAAATAGTAGAATAGTAGAACAGGGAATGTGAGAGAGCAAAACAGAAATGAGTAAGGGAAGAAAAAAATGGAAAAAGAGAAAATAAATACAAAGAATATAAAAATAAGAGCAGAATTCAAAAATAAATGTGAAAAGAGAAAAGTGGAATATCGAAAACTTATGGAAGAAAATGAAGAAAATCAGAAATAAAGAGCAAGCTTGGGAATTTGTAAATCGAATAAAAAAGATGAAATAAGAGAAAACTAGGAATATATAAGAGAAATATGGGAAAAAACCTAAATCAAAAAGAGAAGAAAGAATCAAAAGAAGAACTGGAAGAAACCTTAAGAAAAGTAAAAATGAGAAGAACAGAAAGTACAGATGAAACACAGGGAAAAGAATGGAAATACACAGGGAAAAGATGAGAAAGAGAATAAAGCTATTTGAAAAAATATGGCAGGAGAGGCTTTCCAGAAAAATGGAAGAAAAGTTATTATTTGCCCAATATACAAGGGATGGGATAGACATGAAGTGACAAACTACAGGAGGGTTAATTTAACAAATATTGGGTATAAGAAATAATAAGAACTAGAATGGAAAAAGAGATGGAAGAAAAAAGATAGTTTCAATTAGCAGACAGGATTCAGGAAAGGACAGGAGAGTTAGAAAAGAGTTTTAGACGGAAAAATGTATCTAAGAGATCTAGAAAAAAAATGAAAGAAAAGATCAGGTGGGAGGAATAAAAATAGAAGGGAACAAATGTAATAACGCTTTTAGAAGAAGAGATGAAGAAAGCAATAAAAACGTTGAAAAGGTATTTAGAAAAAAATTAGAGGTAAATGTAATAAAAACAAAAAGTAATAATATTTAAGGAGAAAAAAAGGGAAATAGGTGATGGGAAAAGAAGATAGAAGGAGTGGATAAATACAAATACTTAGGATACATGATGAGAGTATGATAATACAGACTGTTAAGGTTTATTTGTAAACAAACTAAAATAAATATATATATAGCAGTGCTAGATGACCTGCCGACAGCTCTTCTTAGTCGGAAGTGGTCGTGGGTTGATTGAGAATCGTTCAAAATGAAGGTCTCTACACTGCTTGGAAAATTTATAAGGCGCCACCTAGGATTACGTATAAGAAATATCTAGAGCCACTAGGAACTCGTAGACACAGAAACAAACCGTGCAGACACACAGAGAAAACACAGACACAACAATAGATAATATCATTTAAAATGAATAGCAAAATATCGTTATCAGATAATAACAATTAAGGTACGAGGCACAAACGCCCCCAAATAGGTTACCCTATTTGATAGTCGTAGCACCGAGTATTCCTGCAAGTGATTCACGCGACAAATATTGTTGAAAATATATTTAATAGCAATTACGACGAGTAAGCGCACAAAAGTTGATTAGGTACTTGAAAGATCTTTTGAGTTCTCAAACGTATTTATACCTACAGCGCAAAAAATATACTTTGTTAAAGTCACGACTACGGTACGTATACATAGGACGTGACAAAATTTATAAATGACATGCATAAAAGAATTAACTTAGTTTTTATAACTATGTTTATAATCCGTAGGTGTGACAGCTTCCGTATCCAACTCTAATATTTTATCATCCAATAAAGAAAAAGGAAACACCAAAAGACTCCGTCTTATCTTGAGTGATGACCTTGACCCAAAGAAGGTAGGTTGAAATTTTAGCAGAATAAGCCTAATGGAAAAACCCACAAAAGAAAGACCAAACAAAGAAAGGTGCCTGCAATTAATAGAATTCGTAAGAGCAAATATTTTATTAAAATCAAGGAAGGCAACAAAAAGATACTTACACAAGAACCGTAGGCGAAGACTTATTCCCTAATTAGAATGGGATGATTTTACTTCAATTATTTATTTATTTCAATTTCTAGACAACATTTTTCATGTACACCTTTTCGCGACCGTCAGTAAAAAGCAAATGAAGTGTAACTTTGGCAAATGCAACATTTATATCAACAGCAAATGTAAATGTAATTGCCTATCGAACAATACTATAGCGTCCTATAGCTAAATATTCATGTTTTCTTAAAAAATGCAGGTTTTCATAATGCAGACTGATTTGCAACAAATTAAATACCTATGAACAAACCTATTATTATTATTAAGTGAATTTGTTTGTTTATTAAATTCTTGTAAACTTATACATATTTATTTCTGAAATGTACACACAACAAACCTTCTCCTCCTTACAAATACATAATATTCAACTGTCAAAGTTGTATAGTTTAATTGATAAATATTAAAATTGTTACAAATCAATCATTATTATAAAAATGTTTTTTTTTTTATAGAAACGTAAATATTTAGCTCTCTTTAGCAACTTCCACCACCATCAATATTCACAAGAAAAGAGTCGATGTCGAGTTATTAATTTTAGAGACCTCAGTATACGCTGTAAAGCGTTGAATGTTTCTCTGGGACCGTTATCTAACCAGGTATATAATGTTCAGAATTACGAGAGTATAGTTAGAGTATATTACAAAGTATAGTATAAAAGAAAGCATCTAAACAACGGCCAAACGCAAATTGGTTGAAGTTAGACAGAGGTAGTTAGATAAAGAGTTATGTTTTTAGCCTCTAAACGCGGTAAATCGAATTACTGGATTCAGAACTACCGGACTTTCGTCCGCGACAAATTGAACTGCGGGGGATTACTTGTTCGCAATAAGACAAAGTTATAGCAGGTTAATCAGGTATTGGTTTCAGATCAAGTTCAGGCGATGGTCAATAATATTTAAGCAGAATATCAAGAGAATAATCAGGTTTAGGTGATCGGTCGGGTTTATTTAAACAAGTCGGAATATTTTTGGTTTTGAAATAAAAGGCAGAGAAAAAAATTATGGTGGGACATAAGGTATGGATGGGTGACGTCAAGATAATTTTCGTACCATAAAAACGTCACCAAACGTATGATTATTACAATACTTTAAAAACAACATAATTTTTTGGAATAAAAACTATGTAAACCGCGTCTTGCGAAACAAGGTATTTACCATTTATTTTAACTTCAAACTCAAAAATTTTAATTTTACTAGCTACACGCACACGTTAATTTGTTGAGAAGTGGACAACAAATTGTTCTCAAAACAAGAAGCATCTAATTAATAAAGCGTACTGCACGTACCACCTGCAAAACCCGTTGATTGCAGAAAATTTTAAAATGTGTTATATAATATATTAGTCAGAATAATATTTTTTAACGCAAAGGAGAAATAATAAGAAAAGAAAATGGAGGAATGCAAATGTGTGTTTGATAAATTGAAAAAAGCATTATAATTGTAACGGTTGTAGTTTATAAATAACGATAGAAAGCGACGGCTCTAGCGGTACAACCTAGAGAGAGAAAAAAAGTAAGGGAATTTGGCTAGATGTAGCGCACTAAATTCGTGGAGGATCAGTATTTATAGTAGTTAGAGCAGCAGCGTCCGGCTTAGTCGGTGAGTAGGGTCCTTAAAAACTGTAAAGAAATAGACTGCTGCCTAACAAGGCCCCACCTGCTGGGTAATAGAAAGAAATAAACCCGACCAACAGGAGATCAACAGGTTTTACTTAAGATCTAATACGCTAAATCGAACACAAATTAGAAAGACAGGCAGACAATTCAATACAGCAACCAAATCTTAAAGTACTAGGAGAATGTGACAGAAATGAAGAGACTGTCGCATATAGTTATGTGCGTTAGCAACAACAATAAATAAAGCTTGCAATTAATGTGTCGAATTTCAGGTAAGCTTTTTAGTTACACCCAAATTAAAGTTAGCGTTCCAATTGAGGATTGGTTACTAAGAAGGCTCTGGGTACACACGTTACTTACACACGGCGACTTAAAACTAACTTAAACTCGGATTAAAAAGGTAAGTACCTCCCGCCAACTCAAAAGACCTTTTGTATTAGCTTCAACCACTCTAAGTAAAGCGCCCGAGTTCGTATTGAGCAAGCAAGCAAAGAGGCTGTTGAGGTTTTCAGAAAACCAAATCAAACTCAACAAGAAACAGGGTCTATTGCTTTGTTAACTTTATACAATGTTTCAAGTTTGGAAATAGATATTAACAATTATCGTTAGATATCATTCACCAAGATTGTGTTAAAACAGCACTTGGTCACTTTGCCACAAACATCTGATGCAGCTAGACAACACTTTCACGAGTATATTTTAGGTTCAACATTGGTTATCCAATAATTCTTTGAATCCGTAGATTGGGGATGATCCGGCAAACATATTCTTGTACCATCTAAGATGATGTAGCAGCCTGGTCCAGAGACACTCTTGAAAATGATTTTTTGTCAACGTACGAAAGGGTGTGTTGGCGAAGCTTGTTCGATAAAAGTGCTTTAGCATGCACTGCTCTGTGTAAGAATTTCAGTGTGCTTATTGATAAAAATTCTGATAAATATGATGGAAACTCGATTGATAACCCGGAGGATGTCGAGACAGATGAAGAAGATATTTGAATTCGTCCTAGTATTTTTATATTAAAATTTACCATACACCTCATGTATAGGTATTTTTCTAATTTTTTGTTTTTCCAAAGTACTTTTGATTGTTATACAATTTCTTGCCATCTTGATGATGGCGTTTGGAAACGGAACTATAAATAAAATAGGTATGGTCAGGAATATTATTTTGTCAAATTCTTACCTTTTGCCATACTATTTTCGATTGAGATCATAACTCTCATTATATTTGTCGATGAGTAGCTGAATCATGAATATAAACCCAAAATATATTCTTTCTCTTCCTCTTTACTGTGGGGTTGATATCTCAACTCCATCGCAATCAACACGAATTCATCCCATATTACAGAAGAAACGCGGGAATCAAACAAACGATTGCAATTAAGGAAACAGCACATGTAACTGAACGAAGTATAATGG